>JAWLRI010000928.1:380372-409461 GCA_034781795.1 Crypturellus tataupa | reverse complement strand
GAAGGGAAGGGAAGGGAAGGGAAGGGAAGGGAAGGGAAGGGAAGGGAAGGGAAGGGAAGGGAAGGGAAGGGAAGGACCATTCAGCTGCAGGGCACACTAGGATAAGCTCCTGTCTGAGCCCTTTGTGGTGGCTGCATCAGGGAATGTTGGACTGCATGATTTTAATAGCAGTAAACATGGAGGTGAACTCCATCTAACAGAAGTAGGATGTAAATTCTCAAATCTGTTCATTGAATTTCACTGCGTTTCCCACCTTATTTATTGTCTCCATCCTGCCAAATGGCTCCTTGTGCATGTTCTTGGAAATCAGGTACCTTAAACAAGACACAATATTTCTCCAAAGCTTTTGGACATGCCAGGGCAATAAGCTGCAAAATAAATAAACCTCAGTGCCTTCCTCCCAGTCTGAGCTCGTTGCACACTGAGCTTTCCCCGGCGCCTGCGTGCACCCCAAAGCCCCATCCTATCCTAAACCATCAGCACCCTCCCAGCACCCTCTGAAGATCTCGCTATACACAAAGTGGCTTTCTCTGGCCTCTAAGCTAAACTCCAGCACGGAAGCATGCTCACTGCTGAAATCCTGCTGGAATTCAGCACCGTTAGGCACAGGCGAGAGAAGCGCTGCAGAACCGGAGTCTCGTATCCAACCTTATCCAACCCACATGCTGTGGGCATCATTCCTGTACATGGGTGAAGGGCTGGATGCTCCGAGAGCCCCTTCCCCTGCTCCCTTGGCTCGCGCAGGGGCCCCGCCAGTGTGTTCATCTCACATGTGCAGAGCAGCAAGCAAACAGCAGCTTCTGTCCCCCAAAATGTCCCTTCTGAATTCACGCAGCAGCTGCACCAGGCGCCCTGCGCTTTGTAGGGCATCGGCACCGCGTGCGGCTGCTGTGGAGCGCGAACAGACAAGCGAAAGATGCAGCAAAACAAGGCAGGGAAAACAAGTAAAGGCAAGAAAAAAGAAAGAAAGGAAAAGCCACAAGGGCTGCAAGGTGGAGGATGAGAAGCTCTGCAGGAGGTAGAGAAAGAGAAGTGCAAGAGAAGCTGGGAAAGCGCTGGAATATGTGCAGCACAGGAGGAACCAGGCTGCGAGGAGGATGTGCTGCCAGGGGCACATCAACCTGGCCTCCTGCTGGAAGAGGATTGGGAACAACTGACCAGCAGGAAAAGAGAGAAAATCAAGTCCTGCAACACACAAAGAGAGACCTCAGTGAAGGGCAAACAACCAGGAAGCCCTTCAAGCCCCCAGCGCCCAGCTGTCACTGCAGGAGCAGCTAGGGGAAGCTTGAGAAGAGACGATGCTGAACTCCTGCTCACAACAGAAATGAAGCCAGGCTGAGCTTCCGAAAACAGTGAGCACTACCAAAACAGGACAGAATATTCAACTGCCCGGAGGAACACCAGGAGCCATCTGTGTCTGCCACATTTCTTCCCCCTCTGCCACCGCTTCTCCCTGAGCCTTGCAGGTTGCCACACTCCCTGGTGTGCTTCCCAAGCCCAACAGGGCTCGGGAGAACAGCTTTGTAGCCCTTGCAGGGTAGAACTCTGTTCATGTTTTCTTTCCAACACACTTTCTTTCTGAGCACTAACCTGATCTTGTTGTCTCTGCAGCAGCTTATGATCCTCTATAAGCCCAACAGTCACACCTGGAGCCTTCCTATCCATCTTCCAGTTGTGCAACTGATTTCAGCTATGGAAATCTAGCAGCCCAACATCCATCTATGTTGAGTATCATCCATCCACCTTTTGCTTGTTTCCCCAGGCTTAGATCACTTTTTGAATTCTATCCCTGCCTTCCAGTTCATTCACCACCCAGCCTGCAACGCCTGCAGATTTAAGAAGCCCTGCTCTGTTTCATCATCCGTGTCACTAAGGAAAATACTGAACAGGTTGACACACGATGATACAGGTTGACCAAAGATCACTAGGGAGTAAGGCATGCCCAACCCTTGAGTTCTACTACTCTGCAGAACCTGATGCAATTACGTCTTCACTTGGCTGTCACAGAAAGAGAAGATGAGGGCTCCTCAACGATATTCTTCTGTACCTGCATCAGAAGGAGAGATTTTACATACCCAGTAGCTACCCTGGAAAGGGTGTGTGAAGTGCAGCCTCTCAAAAGTCACGTGAATTTCAAATCTCTTTTTTGTAACAATCTGAAAGACATTCAGGACTGGTAAATAGTGATCCAAAATTGTGCCAAACCTCTGTAAACTTCCACAGTTTGAACGGACAGCTGAGGCTCTAAATACTGCAAGTGAAAAGGCCCATGTCTGGAGTGAATTAAGTTAGATTTTGTGTTTACAAAAAAAATAAATTAGATAAAGATGATCTTGGTTTCCCCAAGTATCGAAGGAGTACTAACTGCATACATTATTTAAAACAGGAGAATTAAGACCTCCTTTTCCTCACTCCATCTCCTCAAAAAGTTAATTCATGTTTAAGGAACATAGGAAAAGAAATAGTCTAGGTTTGTCAGCTTCATGTAAAACCTCTTTTTCTTTAACAATTCGGTGATTTCCCAAGATCTCCATACTCTGCAGTAACCAGCCCTACCTTGAGCCACCTTTTGGAGATAGCTTTCCTAAAAGCGGTTCAATCGCTATTTGCTTAGAAAGGGTAAAGACTGCAAAAAGGGAGAGAGCACTGCTGAGACATGTTGAAACTGCAACGATATTTCCTTCTATCAGCTCAATTGCATACCTCACATTTAACGTTATGTACGTTGTGCAAACACTGGGAAAAACAAATTCCCACTAAACAGGAAAATGAGTGGATTCATTCTGGACTGGGCTCAGCTTCAAATCGAAGGACAGCCCAGGTAGTGCCCACGCTAGAGCGCTCCTGACCCGTCATCGCTGCTGATGGAGGGACGACCGGGGGACACATAGACCTCTGTGGTCCTCACCCTACCGCCAGGCCAAGGACCTCAACGGTGCAACACGGACGTTGAAATGCAAAACCTGAGCGATGCTCTTTATTGCTCCTCCCTGCTCACTAAGGCTCTGCCTAACGTGCATATCGACCTCCAAAATGACATCAACATCCGTATTTCAAATGGCAGGGGTATCTCGGTGCCCTTCACCCAGCTGTCTTGAGTTGTGCTCTCAGAGAGCCCTTGCCAAGCCTGGGTCTTGTGTCTTTGATTCTAGCCTTGGTTTCGAGCAAAGCAATGGATTTTAATACTCTTATGTCTTTAGTCACTTTAATGTTGCACTGCTTAAACCATTGCACTGTCTCATGTCACCATTTCTTCAAAACTGTGAGCACTGTCTAATCAGAAACTCCCAATAAACTTTAGAAGGATCATGTTTATTAACTGGAAGATTAATATATTCAAAAGCCTTTTCCTTTGATGGAGAGCAAGAAATTCAGTAAAGCATCCAAGAGGATGTTGCATGGCAAGAAAGAGGCACCACCGCCACATTGTTAACACAGTGGCTGGAAGCTCCTTACGGAGCTCAGTGTTATTAAAGTCACGTCATTGTTTTTAAAACTCTGTTGAAGGATTCAGAAAGGGTGGTTATTCTTTCCTTCATAATCCCATCTGCTTTGAATCCTTACAGCTTCAAAATGAACAAACAATTCTAATTAATAATCTGTGCCAATTACTTATCATCTAAACAAAACTATTATTTCATTTGCCTGTGTTTCTGAATTTTTATTGTTTCATCTCTACTAATTTATAAATGCATTTCATAAGCAGAAGCTACAGTTCACCTTGAAGGAGATTCTTTCAAGTGTGATGTATGGGGCTGGATACGTCTGTTGTGCTCGAGCACATTGATGCAAGAACGCAGAACCCAAATGAATACGCAGAATTTAAATATAGATCATTCAGGGCTCTCTTTACGAAAAGGCTCCTGAATGAATGTGGATCTCAGAGTAGGACGCAAGGATATCCACACACATTCAAGTAAATTGAGGGCAAGGAAGGAGAAAATCACGATTTAGCAAACTTGCACATCTCTCAGTTAATTTTGTCATTTATCAGCTAGAACAGCCTGTGATAACATCTTTTGTAATGACTTTATTTTAAGATACACTGTGTAGAACAGTCCTGTTAAAGTCTCTGGAAGGATGTAAGAAAATGATCCAGAAAGAAGTTCTGACTTGGGACTAGGTAAGAGTTTTGCTATTCAACTCAAAGGGACCACTTGGTAAACTGAGGAAACAGTCTGAGAACTTTAAAGCTTTGGGTTCACAGTTCTGATATTGGAACGCTTATACATAAAATGTGTAAAGCTTATATAGCGCTACAGTACATCCTCTGTGAAGGTTAGTATGAATATTAATTGTAATGTCTCATCATAGTCTAATCACTATCAAAGCAGTATCTAGTTGGTCTCTAGGTCAAACACAGAGTTCTGCCCTAAGTACACCCTTTCACAGTCCTTCAGAGACTGCAAAACTTGTTTGGAGGTATGTACTCAGTCCCCCAAATCAACAGTTTTATTCTGCTATGCTTTGTACAGCTCCCTTTTCCCTCCTTCTTCACCTGAACAAAAAAAAAAAAAAAAAAAAAAGTTACAGATCATAACTCAAACCCATGAATTAATTTGATGTCAACATATCATAGCTTTTCAGCACAGGGTTGACTTTGAAACATCCGTGGTCTCCTGTTTTGTGTTTTGTATCAGAATCTTGTCTCTCCTGTAGCTGTAGCATTTACAGCAATGACAACTGGCATTTAATAATTAGTTTCCCAATTGCCACAAAAGCGTTTGAATTTCAGAAACTCTGACCCACATAGTTTGCAGACAGACACTTTGGCCTCACTGACGTTTCCTAGAAAAGCAATGGCTCATTACAATGCAAATGAAACCCACCCATGTCACTGGCGATTAGAAAATAAAAATCATTAAATAAATAATAATAGAAACCATCCTGGTATGTCACTAACAGATTCACTGCTGTGGATGGATTATAGTGGAGCCCTATAGCGGATACTCTTTCTGGTCTTAAAATCCAAGCGCTGAACTCAATGCTGAACTCAAGTTTTGGCCTATATAAAGCTATTGAACCCATTTCTGCTCCCAAAATTGGTTTTCATATTTGATGCACAGACCTAAGAAAATGTAGAGATTCCTCCACCAAAAGTACACGAGGAACCCTAACAGGGGAAAACATCTCTGCTTTTTCTACATTTATTTGTATGCCACAAAGGGAAGACAATCAGCTTCATAAATTAAGACTATGAAAATAGAGAGGAAGAGGGCATGTTTGTGTAATAACATGCCCTTCTGCTTTCAAAGTATACAATATTAATAATACACATTATTCTATTCTATTAATAATATATTAATACACACACACCTGCTTCTCAGAGGAATTTCAGATACTGAGGAAACCAGTCAGAACTGGAGTTAGCAAGTCCAGCCACAACTTGGCCTGCCTGCACAGAGCAGTGTCAATGTGGGTGCTCTCTCATTCACAACATTCCTCTCTAGCATTTTCAAGGACGCAGGGTGGGGAAGAATTTGCTAAAACTTGGCATCTGGACAACCCATCCCTCTGCTCTACTGAGAGCACTCGCTGCACCTCAGATCAGCTAGAACGTGAAGCACCTGTAGACTTCTGATTCAACCTCCTGCTACAATCAATTATTTTCCTGCGACTTGTTGACCAACCCATCACAGCTCCTCTTCCTCCTTGGAAGGCCTCCTTGGCCAAGGCCAAGACAAGGTGACACAACGCTGAGGTGTTAGAAACTGCAGATTATGGCCCTCTATCTACATTATCCCTTTTCCACGGGCCTGTGAAGCAGCTCTGAAAACAGATTCAGGGCCAACCACCAAAACTCTGTACAGCAGAGACCTACACGCCGTGCTCAATAAACTCAAATCGCAGAGCGTCTGCTCATTCCACAGGATTTAACGGGGGCGCACCCAGCCTTTGAGTTTATTCCTTCGGCACACTGCTTCTTTCCCCTAAGCTCCTAAAGTTGGAACCATGAGCAATTTGCTATTATTTCTCTGGTGATTTGCACTGCTCATTTCAACCTTACTCTCCTAACACCTTGCGTTAATCCACCCAAATAACTACTGGAGATGCTTGGGAGAAGATTGATTTTTCACATCTGAAAGGCATTTGCTATGGTATGCTAACGGTAATAAATGGGAGAGGGGCCTTCAAGAGCACAGAACGGAACCGAATGCCAAGATAAATGTTACGTTTCAGGGTATAAATGACTTAAAAGATGCACACTGTGTTTCTCATAAAGCAGCTTGCTATTTTCTTCCACAGAGTGCATACCTATTTGTTTGTCATCAAAGATCTGAATATCACATTATCAGCACTATTAGAAACAAAAAGTGATATATTTGTCATGTCAACATCAGCTATAGCCAGAGGGCCAAATATCCTTGTACATCTGACAAAGCTCAAGAAAGCAAACTAATATTTCAAAGAGTTGGCAGGGACTGCATGACAAATTAAGCCTCCAAAATAATTATGATATCCCAAAGGGAAAATGGACCTTGCTTGCAAATTGCTGCTAGAATTTTACTTATTTTTTAAAACACGTTTTAAAAGGGCACGGCATCTCTCAGATCTTGTGTGATGAAGGACAGCAGCAGCTCCCCAACACAGGGCAAACTCGGGAGGGAGATCAGGGTTCTTCACTCCCAAAAGCTACACCTACCTTCCCCTTCCTGGGAAGGACATCTGCGGTATTGTCAATGCCAGACTTCTGGTATTTATAGCCTTTTATAGCCTTGTGTTTATCCTGAGAGCTGTAAGAGCAGGGACCTGAAAGCTCACGCACATGGGGTCTCCAGCATCAGCAGTTCCCACATCCCAGGTGTGGGGAACGCAGGAAAATTGTCAGCTCCAGGAAGAGCGGATGACAGAGAAAATGCTGCAGAAAGGGCTGAAATTCCTCGGAGTGGTTCCTGCCTCAGACGCCAGCAGAGCCGCGCGCGGAGCCGTGATAAACTCTCCCTCTTCTCGGCCTTCAGCCCAGCTGAGGCACAGACCTGACGCTTACTATTTGCTATGGGAACTGTACACGTTTTTCAAAGGAGAATTAGCGATTTATCTGCAAGCCAGGGCAAGAAGTGTTCATGTTTCTCCAGAAAGAATTCAAAATATAGAACAGGGAGACACAAAAACAATATAGATGTTCTTTATGAACCAACCCGTTAGTCATGTATACATACCCAACTACACACCATGTTCTTCTGTTCAAGTTAGGGAAACCTCTGTTGTCTGTGAGCTTGAATCAGAGGCCTGACATGTTAGCAAATCTTCATTCAATCACTCCTCTAGCTCTATATTACTTTTTGCTTCCACAGAGAAAAGAAAAAAAAGGAAATCGTTTGGCGATGCCACAGGCATATTGGAGACCAAAAATAGTTAGTGCTGAAAACATCTTTCTCTACCAGTGAGGGAAGAAAGTCTATGGGAAAAAAACCCATGTAAATCCCACTGGCAAAACACTAAAAGCAACACGCACGTTAGTTGTTAGTTGGAATGCACAAGCAGACAAAAGGTTGCCATCGCTTTCATATGTTCCTCTCCCAGCACACTTTAAACACAGTATTGTGCTGACAGCTTATAAAAAGCAGTCAAACTGAATTTTTGGAAGCCATAAAAATGAAGTATGTGAAGTGAGGAAAACATTACAGCATTTATCAAGTTTTTATTTATTTATTTTTTAGAATAGAAATAATAGAAAGAGATTCAATGAGTGCTAGAAAACCTCAAACCTTGAATCACACTATATGAGTAACAAAAAAAAACACATGCCCATTTCTTCACCTAATTCTTCCGTGGCTTGTATCCCTTGTACCTTGCTCTCCACTGCCCTTTGTGAGTTTATGTTTTCACAAAAATTTTTTCACAGGAGGGACAATGTCCGTTTGATGTGCATCCGGGACCCAGTAAAGCTGTACACTTCGACTGGATGAGCTGGGGTATCACCACTTTATATATATATATATATGTATATTTATACACACACATATATATACATGCCTATTTCCTCCTCTTCGACCACAAGTGTGTCCATTTTCCCCCAAAACTACTAAAACTTTTCCTTCAAAAGGTACTACATAAATGTTCTGTAAGTCAGGATTTGGCTTTTTACAAAAATAAATAAATAAAATATGAAGCTTCATCAATAAACATCTCAACATCTTCTGTTTATAAAGCATTTGCTACAGCCTCAGAGGTCTGTTCTTTACCATACAGGTGCTTAATCCCCATTAATATTAGTAAAACTTAACATAGACTTTATGAAGGAAAAAAAGGGGGGGTTTGTATTAGTACAAGTAAATGGGTTGTTCTGTCTTTTGGTACCTCTTAATGAAAACTAGCAGTTGCTCTCTGGTTGGACAAGTCTTTTGTTGCAAAAAAGTATATATAAATTCATGGGAAAAGGAAAACTGAAACTCATTAATGACATGGAAACCACTTTAATTCTTATTCTTATACAGCAGAGGATTGAGCAACCATTCAGCCCCTTTAAAGTGTTCTGACATTTGTATTTTGCATGGAAAATAGTGCAATATTTCAGCTGAGAAGCTGAAAAGTCATCACCTTTTATTTTAACCTCTACAAAACTGCAGTCTCCAGGTACCTCTGCATGGGGCTAACCATTTAACTCGATGCATATTTGCAACATGTTCAGAGGAAGCTAATAAAGCAGGAGGAAATACCAAGATTTTAGTTCAAGACAGTGACTAATTGCTGCTTTTCATTAGCCAGTAATTTCAAGTCATGAAACTGCCTTTTTGAGTTTAGTATGTGCAAACACAAATATCTTGTGTGAAAAAAAACTCATATGCAAGCATGAATATCTTTAGTTTTAGTGACAACATTACAGTTAAATATACATAATATAATCAAGTATCTGTCTCAATTTTAAAATCTGAAACACTATACTACATAATTCATTGCACATACGTACTATATATCACTTACATGTAGTTTCTATTATTTCTAGTGCAAACAAACCACAGTGATAAAAATAAAAGCTTAATTCACATTGAGATGTACTTCCAGACACATTTTCTGACACGTTTAGGTGGGATAAACAATTATCAGCTGTTTTGCTTCCCCAGTTTTGCGATTGCACTTAAGCAAGCAAAGTTGACTCCTTCCATAGGTGTTTTAGGACACAATGTAAAACTAGAGTTTCAAGATAATATCTCAAACAAGCAATATTAAACTGTCTCTTCCTGACAGCACTACTGTATGTTCCTCATTCCCCTACAAAAAGCTTAGTATTTTAAAACAGAAAAACAATAGCAAAATATTGAATTGACACTTATGATAAAATGCATTTGATTAAGACTTAATAAAGTAGTCAATATATTACCAGTGAATAATGCATCCTAGAATGAGGTTAGACATAAAGCAAATAGAGTGTCAAAGCTCATTTCAATGTGCATTCTTCAGTCATATTACTTATTTTTTTACTGAATTTAGAAATGCACACTGAGATGCAATAACATTTTTACTGTTATTTTATTGAGTAACACAATAAACCCCTTGAAGAAATTTACCCAATTTAATCATGTTGCTAAATTAAAATGAATGCAAAATTTCCAGAAAACTAGTTAGTTCATTGTCTTTCTTTGGACCCTGGAAACTGTGGTTTAAAAGCAAAAACACTTCAAGAAAAGCTTCAGAAATGCAGATGAGAGGAAAAAAAGGAAAAATAAAAGCTTGTATCAGGAAAGAAGATGAGTATCACAAATGGGCATTACAAAGTATGACTGCTTAAATATTTTAGGTGAAATGAAATTTTCTAAACTATTTTCTTAACATTCAAAATAAGCCTTCCTAAAATGACATGCCACGAACTAATTGTCTCTATAAATGATATTGTACACAGAGGATATCCAAGCACAGAAGCAAATACTTAGAGCTTATGCAAATGTCTCTCTTTTTTTTTTTTTTTTTCCAGATAGGCTTTAACTGAGCCACAACACTAAATCCAGAAAATACCTTTCCAGTAATCAGAGCTGTCAGATACACGCAAAGGCAGGTATTTGTGCAAGAAAACTAGCAGCCTGCTGCTCAGAACATACATTTTATATTCAAGCTGCAGAAGAGAGGTGCAACCTCACTTAACAACCTCTATAATTTCCCCAAATCCATTTTATACATCTTGAATTCAACCCAAGCTTTTTCTTTAACTAACCAAAAGCTGCTGCCAGCCAATATACTGCCAGGATTTCCATTACTAAAAAGCTACTTTTAAAGTTTTCTCAACAACTAATATAATCTCAGCCAACCAGAGGAGGAAAAAGAGAGCTCAGGAGTAAATTTGTTGCAGGAAGATTGGTTTCTTTCATGGTAAATTTGTCTTTTCAAATAGTCTGTTGAATCAGAATACGTCAGAAATTACAAAAGATTGTGGGTTGCGCTGTCTACTACCTGCAGCTTAAAAATGAATTTCAGGGTATTTTCTTATGAATCAACCACATGAAATCACTACCCATGAACAATTCAAATACTTCTCCTGGTCAAGGTAGAAAAATAAATATCACCAGAGTGGTAGATTAGAGAGATATGGATATGGAAGAGATGATACAGTCTCAAGCCTTCCCTAGAAGCACATCTGCATATTTACAAGACTGGTTGAGATAGATGAATATATATCAATTCTTCCTCTAACGGAGACATCAAGAAAAACAGCTTTAACCCTATGAATTAGAAAAGGTGTTCCAATATTCAAGGAAAAGCACTTGTGCTTCAAATTAAACCAATTCCTTCATGTCTTTTCCCCTGAGGACATGGAAAATAAACAACTGTCATGTATTGTTAAGACAGAAGTCCTTTACATTGAAAGACTTGGGATTTTTGTTTGTTTGTTTGTTTGTTTTAAATGATGAAACCATTTCCTACAATTTTGCTCACCAGCCAGGCTTCCTAAGCCTCCTACCAGGCTCATTTCTTCCTTGGAAAAACACAGTGTGGTATTGACCAAGTAGCGTCAGAAGCATCAAGAGAAACAGAAAGTTCAGACTCAAAATACGACCATGATATGCCCAATACTGTGCTCCATTTTTCAGTTTTACACTGAAAAAAAGGTATTTTTTTGGCAACTTATGTTGATACTTGCAGATATTTAGCAAACCATGCCTCCAAAAATATGGTCAATTATGGTCCAATTGCTCCTTTTAGAAACCTTAACACTTTAAATGTGCACATTAGAAGCAACTAGTTACCTGACTGCGGGTAACAGTGATGACTTCACACCAAAATAACCAGTTGAGAGAGACATCACGACATCCATATGGTTCATACCATCTCACGTCTTCGTATCTCTTACTATGCAGCTCAGTCACATTTACTTCTTAATAAAATTTTCTTTTCCATTTCCAATAAGCTCACCTAAGAGAGCACATTGTGCTCCCAAGTTCATCCTCAGACATTATTATTTGGGCTGCCAGTGGAAGTTGCTTATATAGTTTTTGAGTTTTAAATCATTTACATGTAGCTCTTCATATTAAACGGTCTGAACATTCTATATTTGGTCCATATTTCTTGCTGGAAAACTATAGGCTAATAAATAGTTTCCTCCACCTGGCAATTTTAATCCCAGGAATAAACACTGGGCAAGAGGCCCAACAGCCATATCAAGGCATCTGGACCACATACACACACAGACAACCACCACCACCACCATCAGTTATCCTAGCAAAAATACATTTGCACTTGGAATCCACAATAAGAAACTGTACTATCTGCTCCCCTTAAAACCTGGAATGCTTTAGTCTAGTTAGTGGAAATCTAATACAAAAAAATACCCAGTCTGTCCCCTTAGTGTTTTTCCTCTCCTTAATGTCTGCACCTTATGCATAAGGACAGAGTGTGCGCAGCCTCCAAGCTCTTCAAGAGATTCAACCCACAAGGGCAGTAAAACTTTCCATTGATCTAATATTGCGTAGATGATTTACACTTATTACCTCAAACCTTCACTGATGCAATCAGATAAACAGAATATTTCATTAATCCCATTCCCAGCTCACCCACAGGGATTTCCTCTGCAGTTCAAACAACTGCTTATTTCCCCAAACCAGAGAATGAATCAGGAAGAAAGTCAGTAAGATGACCAGGAGGGTTTGCCGTGCAAGCTTGACATGATACAAAACATCCATCGGTTTTTCGTTTTGTGTGAATGTACAAATGTTAATGCCTAATAACTCACAATTTCGCTTGCCTTTACAAATCAGATCCAGCCCAGTGCAGGCCATAATCAGAACTTGGGCAGTCCACAGGTTTGCTGCAGGGAGCACATCAGATAACTACACGACATCTGGATCTATACACGGTAACCAGTTGTTCATCTAAAATTTGCTTCTCTTGGCAATGCTTTTTTTTTTCACTATGTGCACATAAGCTATTAAAAGTATTCCCACCAAAATTATTCTCTTCCTTGTGCCTTTAACAAGCAAATAATGTGGCTGAATAGGGAATAAGTATGACTGAAGTGTAATATTAAAAAAGAATATATATACACACCCCAGCTACTTACTTGTATTTACCCAATTTGTCAATTTACAATGTTCTCAACTAAACATATTTCAGCACAGTAAGTCTTTTATTTAAATTTCCTACTCTCTTTAATAACTTTATAGCATAATTGTATGCACAACAGCTCTCCCGTATGGCATGATGCTATCAGATAAACAAGCTTCTGCCCCTTCCAGATCCCTGTAAACATCATTATATTGCAACTGCCCAGATTTTATAAAGTTAAATGCAAATTTCAGTCATGATGCTGATGCAGAAAATGTCATACTAGGTTGAACACAACTGCATCAGTGAAAGCATTTGACTTCATAAGCAAAGGACAGTCACAATATAAAACAAAGCATTAAAAATTAAGGAAATGTACACAAAGCTTGTTTATTTAAGTTATAAATTATGTCTACGTGGTGTTTCAGGACAACTTCTTCAGAGAAAACACAATTTACAATATTTTAACTCATACCTAGGAATGCTTCCCACCTGCATCACCCTCAGCTTGGAAGAGGATGCAAACAAACTGTGCATCTATTGCAAAGAAGCCTACACGATTGCAAATGAAATCCTACATGATCTTCCATTCATCCTCACACCTCGCTCACGCTGCTGGCCAGGAAAGAGCAGTTAAGGGGAGGAAGAAGGAAGATGCAGAATAGAGGAAAAGCAATGAAATCCATTTGTTGTCTGTCAATGAACCTATAAACCTAGTGGCCCTGTTCCTGTCTGTCCAGAAGGACATTTGGAAGCAATAGAGCTGTTATCACCTGTTTCTCATTGTCTTTCCTCATGTAAGCAACTGAAATAAAAATCATCTTTGCAACCAGAGAATAAAATTTACTTGTAGCATCTTTATATGAATTGCATTTCATTTCCATGCAACAAAGAGCCCAAAGAAACGAGAAACAAAACACTCAAAAGACTTGGAAAAATATATATCCACAGCAGCTTGAGGCTCCCTGCTTCGAGGTTGAAGTGACTGAACTTGCTGAAGCCAAACACCACACCAATTACAAAGCAATCAGAAATTGTAAACTTGGATTCCTAACAGCAGACACCCCATTCCCAGAACACTCCTTAATAAGTTGCTCTAGGAACCCGTTATTGCTAGAGAAGTTTTATCCATACCATTTTAATGGCCTTTCTTAATGCAGTTTTACCACTGGAAATGAACACCCACTCACAGAGGTTTGGAAATACCACGTAATGCCAAGGTTGCTCTTTCTTGCTCAGCTAGAATAAGGTAAAAGGTTGCAAGGACCAAGTGTAATACACACAAATAATGTTACCTAGATAAAAAACAGTAATAAGAGACAGCAAGGACCTTCCAAAGTCTTTGCTGATCCATTACTTTAAAATGTTAGGTCAGAAACTGAGAAGAGCACGTGAAATTGAAGGAGCGTCTTAAAATGGCACATATAGAAAGGCTGTGCTCTTTAGGAATGTTATACAAACCTCTTTTTTTTAACGATGTATTATTTTAGCTTACACCAATAAAATCCAACAGATTTTTTTATACCTAACGACTAAAATGAGACTGTTCTACGAAGATGCATTTCAAATTACAAAAAACACTATCCAAAGTATGTCCTCATAGCACCTGAGTTCCTTTTTATAAACAATGTATTTCTCTACTCATTTGCGATCAAAATTTTCAATTTACATGTTTCCCTTCCTGTGATATGATCACAATGCAGTTGAAGCCAAAGCTGGTGACAAAGTACTTGACTCGGAAAAGGTCTTTTCTTTTTCCTTTTTTTTCTTTTTCTTTAACACTGCAGCCAGCTGTCCTGCCCTGTGATTTTACAGAGCGCATGGGAGGAAATTATTTAGGTGCAAGAAGGCAAACTGTGGGAAAGCAGCAGCCTGCCCGGGGCTCCATTCCAGTAAAATGTAGGAGTGCATAGGGAAAGGAGAAGAGAAATTAATTAAAGAAAACTAAAATATTTTAAGCCTGGAGAATGGTGTGTTTATGTCTTCCAGTTTCAGCCAACTGTGTCTTTTCTTAGAGGAAACAGAAGCCATCTCAGATGAGCTGTTTCCCATTATCCTCAAGAAAAATAAAATAGGATCACTTTTAAGCTCCCTAGATTACTACTACCTTCTTAGGAATGTTTAGTTGCTTTACTGAAATCAGATGTCTTCCCAAATCCCCAACCACTTTGAAGACATACAGATGGTCTAGATGTGGGTTTTTCTTCTCATCTTATGGTCAACGAAGAAACGTCGCGCCTGTGTTGGCCAGGCCGTTATCGGCGCTATCAAGTGTCCCATGTGTTTGGACAGTCTTCCTGGTTACCAGTTTTTCTCATTTTTTGAAGTCAGAGGCTTTAGGTAGTCGCTTGCTAAAGGATTTGTTCACAAGTAATGGTAGGCAGGCGAGGCGGGAGGAGCAGTGCTATAACATCAAACAGGGGTAGGTTAGGGTCTTACTGTGATCACATATAGGAAAAAAGAAAGGTAATAAAATATCTTGTGTTACTAGCTCCCTAGCTTTCTTCAAACTGTCATATTTCCACTCTGCAAGAAGGGCTGAAAGTAGGAATATGGTATGGTCTTAAAAAATTCAACATTTTTACTTAAATATACCAAATAGGACAAGAGGAAATGGCCTCAAGTTGTGCTAGGGAAGGTTCAGATTGGATATTAGGAAAAATTTCACCGAATACTACAGATAATATAAACTGAATACAGCACCGAATACTACAGATAATACAAAAGCTTTCCCCACTGGAAGAGGAAAGATTATTCCTCTGCAAAAGATTACCAGGAAAGTTCTACTGCAAAATAATGACGGAGCCAAATGAATTATACAATAATTATTTTCTTATTAAGCAACAAATGCACTCCTCCATTTGGCCTCTTACCAAAAATACTAATTAATGTGGATACTACATTTTATTCACATTAGGGAAACTGAAGAGGCAGCTAAATCTTGCAGAGATTTTCAGAGCTGCTCAGGTTGGATGAGCAGATGAATTAACTGCTTCTAGGTATTTTCTGCTCTTCTTGTCTATATCTGCTGACTAATGTGAAGCAACCCCTGCATCAGTCACTCAAGGGCTCGCCCCAACCACCCGCTAAATGAATACACATGCAGCATTTGCATGCAGTTACCTCAGTTCAACGTAACAGCGGCTGCATTCCGCATTTTTAACAGGGAAAACGTCACTTGTGCATTTTAAAGCTGCCAGAATCACTCAGCTCTCATAACCCATGTGCTGTCAAGGCACCAGTTCTTTGAGAGCAGTAAAAGGGATCAGGCACGGCTGATGGTGCTTACCCCAAAGGCAAGGCCTTGCGGCCGGCTCTGCTTTCCCATGTGCGTGAATTCGTTACACTTGAGAACTGAAATTCCACAGATTTCTCTGTCCTTGAAGGAAGCGGGGTAAGAAGAGAGTCTTACGCCTTAATCTCTAAAATGTGTCCCACTTAAGCGTACAATAGTCACAGTTCAAATGAACAATCGGTTGGAGCTGGCAGAAAACGATTTTCTCAGGCAACTATGTTAAATCCAATATATTTCACTAGAATTCAGCATTTTCTTATCATATATAAGCCCAGAGCACTAAGGAAATATTAGAAATTTTGTACTGGAGAGCTTTGAGCAAAGCATGATAGCATCCTGAATACATTATCTCTGCTTGTCAGATATTTTCACCCTTTCATTTAAAAAAAAAAAGTGGAAAATAACCAGTTTGAGTTTGACAGTTTATGAATTGTATATTACTGCATGCAAACTATAGCTATTGTAAAGAGATATTAAAAAAAAAGAAAAATAAATTTTTAAAAAGACACATTCAAGTGTTAGTCTTAAGTACTTCTTTGTCGACTCTCCTGGACTGAGACCACAGGTTTTTGGAAATTAAGGTTCAACCCTAGGATTTTTTAGGATATCATCCCTCAAATTTCTCTTTTACACACGTGTTAGAAGTTACAGGTCCAGTCGGCTTAAAGTATTACTCCAGCTTGGGCAGTGCAAAGCCGCAAGGAAAACCTCCCCTCACTCGCAGCCACGCTCCTCGCATCTCCTCCTGTTTTGCACATGGTAGCTTTATGCCATGATACACAAATTCTTAGTTTTTTTAAGATAACAAATGTATAAGCTTTAAAGAGGTCTTGGTTCTTTTTATTTTGGGATTTTGGAGAAGAAATATATATATACATATATATATATATATATATAGATACAGGTGTTTCAACTCTTACTGTGCTGAAAGTAAGATTTCAAGCTCAAAACAAATGACGTGAAAATATCCCAACCGACTGTGGTATTTAATCAGCTTTCTGGCTTATCTTCACAAGGGGAGAATGTGGAAATGGCTGCCTCAAACCTCTACCGTTTCTTGCCTTCACAGCTGTGGAGAATTTAAAATACATCTCAGGACAGGGGAAATGAAATAATTTAAACATGCTCCAATAATAACCATTTTGAAAATGTTCGAATGTGCCAAAGTCCCTACAACCTTTAAGGAACTAGAGTTAAAAACATACGGACTTCCTGTGAAGTCAGGGAACTCTAAGCAGGTCCAAGAAAACCTCTTGGGAATCCTCCTTGGAAAATATAGCTCCTACTTATCAGGCAGGAAAAAAGGCACAGACAGGGCATGTTCCTGAGCCTTGGCCAGCTTCCAGGCACTTCCACATTTAATTAACATTAATATCATCATTGAGCAAACCACCATCCAGACAGATGCACGTACACATGCATTTAGAGCTACAATACCCCACAGTTTTTCCTCCAAATCCAAATCGTGGATTAAGCTGTACTTTTAGCCAACGTTGTTTTTAAGGACAGTAATGCTGTTTGTATAGCAATGGCTGAGGCAGAAATCTGTCCCCTGCTCAGTGGTCACCAGAGGCCAAACCTTTTACCCCTTTTAAACATTTTTTAAGCAGTTAAGCAACAAGCTTACATGCAGCTTCCAGATTACATTTTCTATAGGAAGCATTTCCACCCCAGACACATGTGTATTATCTGAAATAATACCTAAGTTACCCAACATACTGGACAGGTCAGAAAGTGAAACAGAAAAGTCATCCTATAGACAAGCCCTGTAGTGCCTGAATATACCAGAAACTGAGGAGTTTTAGAAAATACCAAACTCTACAGAAATTTCCTAGAAATAAGAAAGCAATAGTAAGTTGTAGTATGCTCAGAAAGCAGTAATCACCCTGGAACAAGCAAGCTTTTGTGAAAGAAAAAAGGGGCAAAATGAAAAAGCTCTTTGAGGTCCTGGGTGCTCGGATCACCTGCACCAACACTCCCCCTTATCCCTACACAAATAAAATGGAGATGGCAGAAATTAAGGGGTAAAAAATCCGTAAAAAGAAGAACAAAAATCAAGTTAACATGCGGGCTTTCCCCAGCTTCAGTGCAAGCCAAGTAGCTCTGAGTTAACCCGAGTCCTCTTGTCAGCCTACTGGGCTATAATGCACTCATTAGGACTAAAGAGGCCTAAATAATGGACTAAAAGCGGCCAACGAGGATAAGAAGCCACAAAAACATGCTGAACTCGATATTTTTTGAAAGCTACCTTTAAAAGAAAATTAAAAAAAAAAGCTGAATCTCAAAACCAGTAATACCTCAGGCTTGAAGAATGCACTCCACTTGCATGATAATGACCGTAATTAGTGTGAGCAATCATTTACTGCCAGAAACTAATATCTCCAACCAAGTATATTAAATTCAATATATTTTCATTAGTTGTAATAGACAGAGACTTGGCTTTTAACTGACATTCGCAATATACTCGTTGGTATCACGAGTACTCTGCGAGATAATGGAAAAGCGGGTGAGGAGCAGCAGAAGATTCAAAAATCAACATGAAAGGAAGGTCTCTGTTTCCTATGTAAAAAAAGCTGCCCAAAAGCTGTGTATATTTGATCCTACGCTCTGACAAGTTTCTGCACTTTTAATCGGGCCTTCTAAGAGCTGTTATGGAAGGCACAAGGAACTTGAAGGCACAAGGACCCAGTCTGTATGGATTTATTCTCTATAAGTAACTGAAGAATTAGCCAGTTTTATCTTCCAACTGCTGCTCAGACAGTTTATCCTCCTATGTGATATAATATTATATAGCAATGCAATTATTGGAAATTAATTGCATGAAATGGCTCCCCAGGAAAATTACTCCATGCATCAGACATTTAATTATAAATATTTTTGTAGTGCCACTGAGTATGGAAGAGACTGTATCTGTGTATGCTGGTGTATTTCAGATAATAATCCCCTGCCACAATCCATTTCTTTCTAAAATCTCTTTATAAAATATAAAGACAATTCTGTGCTTACAGTGTTCCAAACTCACTTCCATTACACCAGATAATGATGGCAGAATAATAGAAATGATTGCAAGCAGAAAGGAAAAGGCAGAATTAAGGGCATAACAGCACACTTAACTCTGCTGGAGTGGATTTTTTTTTAAATAAACAGTTATGTCTCATGATTTGTTGAGGTCCCTAAGTACAACATCAAAACCAGGATAAATATGCATAACTGCATTGAAGTAGATGATGTGTAACCTACTCTCACTATCACATCAGAGTGCAGTAAAGCAAACAGTACCTACCAGAAATACTTATCTAAATCACTACTCATTATTTTTGACGCATAGTCGTCGTGTTTTGCACACTGAAACTGAAGCCATTTCACGACAACCTCAAAACGAATTCCAGAATAAATTTCCTATGCAAAAGTAATAGCAGAAGAGAAAAAAATCCCAGAGAACAGAGACAAGAGAGGTTTCTCATCTCACTTTCTGCACAGGCAAATTCAGCTGGTACTTGGCACCATCGGGGACAGGGGCTCCTCCATCCCCCTGTGAAGGACACGCTCACATGGTCCCTTTGCAAGTCTTTCAAGGGTCATCTCTGCTCTGTCCCGGCTCAGACAGACATGTTCAGCTTATTCTAGCATTAACAATTCACTGTAGTCTCCCTGCTGTCCTCCTAGTTCTTGAAAGGACTGTAAGGAAGTTTGAACACAACCCATCCCACTGCCTTGGTGTGATTTGAGTCAGGAGAGCTACCCTAGAGCACCAAGGTCAAACTGAGATAGCCAAGTCTGAAGTCTGGTCATCTTCATTTGGAGAAAGGGCTAAAAGTTAAGGAGTCAAATTACCTAAAAATACTAAAACCCCCCAATAAATGTTCAAAGCCAAATAGGGTCAAATACAACCTTGGAGAAAAATACAAGGAAATGAACACCTAGAAATCCTGTGTTATGCACCGCCTTCCTCTTTATCCATGCTTCTGCATCCATGCAGCAATTTCTTTATTATCTTTAATGATGCTTTAACAATTACAGCAGCGTTAAGTGTTACTGGAGATAAGTGTAGGCCTTTGAGAGACAAGAGAATAGAGCTGAAATTGAGGATACCAAATTAACCGATTCATTGATACAGGCTCCATTTTGACAATATCTAGTTTAAAGCTGGCAAAGCAAAAGCCCCAGAAAAGACAAAGCAAATAAACAACAGGAGGACCTAAGGAAAAGAAAATGGAGCATGCAAGAGAGTAAAGAGGTGAGCAGAAGTTCAAATATGAAATAGGAAGGATCAAGAAAGGTGCAGTTACTTTTCAAAATGAAAAAGATTGAGATTATTAAGAGAAGAAATAGGAGAAAAAAATGAAAAAAGAAATGATGACTATAATGATAAAAGTTAAGGAAATGGATAAATTGTATCTGCAGACTGAAGCAAAAAATTGTGAGGGAGAGAAATATATAGAACTAAGTAAACCAAATCTCAACCGAAATTAGACTACAGAAAATATAAACACACTTTCATTTTGCTGAACTTCCCAAAGATTAAAACCTCATTTTCCCTGCCCCTCTCGAATCTACAGATGGGCAATGCAGTAAAGCAGGAAAATTCTCTGGCACGGATGATGCAGTCTGCGCATAGGAGAGAGGAGCACTCGCTAGAAACTCCAGCTGTGTCTGAGTGAGGATCAGAGGGTGGTTTTGCCTCCAGCCTGACGTTAATAGCAGCAAAGGCAAATGGGATGTTCAGATTTAGAGATTTTTCTAACAGGCACCTCCTTCTTTGGGCAGAGACACAGGTATTAAACCCAAGTCAGTTAACAGCTGCCGCCTCACTTGAGTCTTCCATACAAATTTTGGAACATTGTGTTCATATTTAAGTAAACAAAAGATGGCTGCTTTTACTAGTAAAATTGTTCTGTCTTCCTTTCGGCGCCTCTTACAAGGAAATACAAGATACACTTAATTCTTAAAGGACTACAGGCTTTCTGTGGAGATCTAGTGACAAACAACTCCATGTCATTCTTGAACTCTCCTCAAGCAGCAATATGTGTAGCAAAAATTCCTGTATTAGCCTCCTCGGCCTTTGAACTTTGGATTCTTTCAGCTTGTGCATTCACTTTCACCGGAATTTTAACTTGTCAGCACTGCAGATTGCATGAGGAATGCTGGAGGAGCCTGAATGAGAGAAGTCCTGCAGGCACGAGACCGAGGTGAAAGTGTTTATATGGGGACTATGCAGGAGAATGTCTTCCTTCTGCAGCACCTTCTCAACCCTTGTTTCCAGCATGACGAGAAGCTTAGAAGCAAGGTTGAACAGTAATTTTATTCAGATGAGGAACTAAAATAATTGCCTAAAGTAGCCCCTTCCCAGACAGAGTGCCCACGATGATGATTCACATGGGCATCGCGCTGGTTCTCCTGCCACGTATTGGCATGGGCTGCATCCAGAAGCACCATGGAGGCTCGAGCCGGTGCAAGTCGGCTCAGAAGCACTCACTGTCATTCCTGCAACTAGAGGGGATCAATTTGTCCCGCTCTCCTTCACAGATATTCCATGTTGCTCCTAGCTAATTCCAGCCTGCATCCATTCAGACCCAGCACCTTGATCCTGACCTCCAGAGCCATGCAGGAGATCAAGTCCCAGCCATGCAAGCCATGTTATACTCATTTTTGCTCACCGGTCTGCTGCAGACCTTTGGACCTGTGCAGTTTGTTAAGCGTGATGGCTGCAAGTGCACTTCTTTGTGAACCCAAACCCCTTTAGAGCTCCCCTATCCAAAAGAAGTTCACCCTCATAACACGGAGTCAGTACTGAATGATTATTCCCCGGCCTGGTGTTTCTTTGCATAGGGGACGGACAATCCCATGAGTGCTAAAAGCAAGCGTGAAGAGGTAAATCCCTTAAATAATACTTAAAACCGTTGTGGTAGGAATAAAAGAAAATCTTGGTATAAAAGGTGGATAAAAATGATCAATCTATTTACATATTTAACCTTCAGAAAAAGCTTGTAAGTAATGTGAAATGACTCTGCTTTATGTCTCTGCTTACACAAACCTAGAACACTTGGATAGAAAATGTTCCTTTCCACAAAACTGCTACTCACTAAACAATAAAAGCAGCTAAAGTCAGAGAAAACATCACCTACATGACTGGCTTAAATACACCGTGAAATTTCGCTTCTGAAATTTTGGCTTCGATGTCATTTGACAAATTTTCAGCAAAACGCAATAAAATTAACTCTCTACTTGCACATCGGGCAAGGTACATAGTTTACTCAGAGGTAACAAGAGTTTTCATGAAGCGTCCGATAACAGACCCCCTTCATCAAGCACTGCCCTTCCGAGGAGGTCACCAACTGATTCTGCTTCCCTTGCACCCAAAAAGCCGCGTTCAACCTCCTTGACAGTTAAGTTCCCTTCTTCTCCGAGTCTATCCTTGCTCATGTGGATCCCCTTCAGAAAGGCCTCATATATCCATTAGCAGTTGAAATTGTGCATTCAAATCTATGCTTTTAGCATGCATGGAAAGATAACAGATTTTGAAATTGTTGTTGTTGTTGTAGAATTCCTCAACTGGAGGTGCAGAGATTTGGGTAAATTTTTAACGGTTCTCGTGAAAAATACCCAATAAACCCCACCAAGGTTAATGCTGACCTTTCACACCTGATGCTCTGATAGGCCAAAATTCCCAATCCCATCTGCTATAGTAGAGTCAAAACTACTGAATAAAACAGATATATATCAATGCACATCTCTGCTGTTGCAGTTTAAGACACTTACCAGTTTAAGACACCATTTACTTACCAATACAATGAGAATATTGATTTGTCAATTAAAAGCACTAGGTTCTCTGACAGCTACAGATGACGTTTTGAGGAAATCACACTCCTGTTCTTCTCTGAGATGGCAGAGAAACCTTACAACAGTATGGCAAATTAGAGCTCAGAATGGAATAAAGGAAGGAGATTTGCCCAAACATTTTTGCAGGTGAAAAATGGTTGGGTGCATTCTGAAAAGGTCTGTGTATTTCAGAAATTTCAGAATGTTAGCACCAATTATTATACCTTATATAATCTTTACTAACAACATCTTCTTAAGAGATTAATTTTGCTCTACCCTGACATCCAATCTGCAGGTTGGCAAGTAGGGCAAGTTCTGTTCACTTCAGACGTTTTTCATCAACTGTCAAATGGATTCGGGACTTCTCAGCTCTAAGTGTCTTAGAGAAGAAACAGTGACACTCTAAAGATAAATCAATCTCAAAACGCGCTGTGCTTTCTATACCTCTGCAACTCAGCTTTTGACAGTATTGTTTGCTCTTTCATAAGTTTACAAAGTGTTTTCACACAACTACTGTAACTTTAATATAGAATAGTAGCTGGGAATAAACTTTCTTCTTTTTTTTTAAAACCTTAGCCTTATGACTTATCATGAAATGATGGAGTGTATATATACTGTAATGACATGGTCACCAAAAGAGGGTTTGAACTTTCAAAGTAAAAAGCAATCAAAACAACAACAACAAAAACCCAACCTCACCAATTTCAGCAGCAGGTTGAAGCAAAGAACTTATACTAAGGAAGATGTATCAGTTACAGTTCAGGAATTTTACCAATATGAAAATTTACGACAGTCACTTTATCTAGAAATTCTCCTCCATCAAATAGTGGTGCAAAAGCAATTGACAGCCAAGATAACAGGTGTATGAATAAGAGATCCTTTCTGTAACACCTGTCCTCCTAACTTAATAAAAGGGATGATGATTTAGTACTAAGACATTCTGGATCACCATAACACATAAGTAAATCCTGTTTCCTTGCTAGCTGAGTTGCCTAACGATGACTATTAATTGCACCCAAGAAGAGTGAAGGTTGAAAGTGAGGAAATCTTTTGCCAGAGAACATGGCAGAAGCTCCGTGGAATTCCACTTGGGAAAACAAGCAGCTTTCCGGGCCTATGGAAACTTCTACCAGAATTCACAGACAAGCACCCACATTGCAGATGAAACGCTGCTCACTGCCATGCATATCAACCGCTCATCCAGTCAGCATCTTCTCTCTCCCTGAGATTTCCTTGCAGATCTTCGTTGGGAAGAAACCAACGCAACGTTCATGTGCTTAAGACAAGCAGAACACGTTGAAAAGGCTTGAGTTCTTTTTGAGTTATTGAGTTTTTGAGTTATTCTCACAGCAAACTACATAATTTTCCTTCTTTCCTCAAATAAAAGCAACTTGTGGCTTCCTACTTCCATCTTGTCCAGCTTGCCCATTAGTAGAAACGCAGCACAAGGTGAAACACAGAGGTAAATATTCTGCTTTAAAAATCCACACTGATCATTTTACTTAAAAATAAATCCTGGAAACCTTTAGAAGGAGAAGTTGTTACTGTTAATGGTGGCAGCTCACAAGAAAAAGACAGGCGTGTGCCTCCATATGTGTGTCCATGCTCCACAGCCTTCATCTCCCGGTGAAGCCGTATGGACACAGGGGCACCGATGCAGTCAGCCATGCACTTCTCTGCACAAGATTTCTTTCCACTCTTCCCCTAAGTCTCCCTTTGTTATTCCAACCTGTCAGGTTTCTGGGAAACAGTGTCAGCCGCAGTTTTCATGTAATAACAAGACATGTTATGTATTCGAGTGCTCTTAGGTTTCCTTTGGTCTCAGGCAGTAGCAGCTCTGCCTCTCTGGCAAGTAACTTAGAGAGCTGAATCCTAGTCCTTCCCAAGACTCCTCCTAAAAAATTTAGATTTAATCTGAAAGCTCTTCAGCCTCTTTTGCAGCTCCAGCTGTAGACACATATCTGAAAATACCTACTTACTGACCATAATTCATTAATAGCAGTTAGTTCAGTGCAGATGCTCAACCTCACACCAGCATGTGGCCTTTAGGAAAAAGTCTTACAGAAAAACTCATCTAGACTCTCCAGCTAAGAAGAGCAGCTACTAAAGCTGCCAAAAGCAGATGTTTAACTCAGAAATATCTCTGAAATCTTGCTGTGCTTTCCTGTGCTGCCTGGTCTTCTGATCAACTTCACTCTCCCTCCTTCCACATCTCTTCCTTCCCTTCCATTTATTTTAAATCTGCATAGCCAACTTTCCCGCTCCTTTTCCCGCCTTCCTCCCAGATTCAGAGGGACTGAGTCTTGATGAAATTACTTGCTGACATCAATTGTTTGTGTGTTTTACCATGAACTTCTACCACCATCAAGCACTTGGGTTACCCACTACTTCGGTTACAAGCACGTCTGCGTGTGCTTCTGTAGTACTGACAAGAGCTGGTCCTCAGGCAAATAGACTGAAATAAATAGTAGTAACAGCAATTAAAAACACTTTGATCCCAATCCCACTATACTACCCCCACAGATCTGCTTAAATCATCTATTTAAAAGAACATATAAATTTTCATTACATTTACTTTTTTGAAATCTCACACTTCTTTTAATGCGATTGAGGGGGGAAAAGAAAGCCAAGCACATTTCTGATGTTAAATCCTGCAATAAAAGTCAACCAGGCTTAAAACACAAAGTTGGTGTTTTAAAGGCCTGCAAATAGGATTAAATCTACCTATATCTGTATATACATTCCTAAGGGGATCGTCGTTCAGCTTTACAGTTAAGTTGTATGTATCTGAGAGTCACCTGAGCAGCAGCGTGAATGGGCTTTAATTTAGAGCCAGAAGGTCTGGAGGCTGAAAAATAACTTAGCCGCCAGGGCCCCCATGACAGACCTCAGGGTCTTGCACTTTCAGACCTCTGTTTTTGTTGGCCACAGCTCTGTCTGATCACTGCTGAGAGCTCAAGCACTCACCTACTTTACATCCTCAGCACTCAAAAGATAGAAATGATTCTTTTGCTGAATTGTTCCTGTTTTATTTTTTAATAGTAAAGTTATTCATCTGTGTAGTACTGGCCAATATTGTGTGAAATTCCTCGCTGATGTTCTGTGTAACATAACACTGCAGCAAGTGGCTTGTCAGAGGTGCCTTTGCTCCCGTGCCCCAGCTCTTTGCAGGTCACCAACGCCGGGAGGGAGCAGCTTTAGGCAAGGAGAAGGTCGCCACCAACCTCATTGAAGGCCATGGCACAGTGAAGGCACCTCTGCCCCTTTACACTGCAAAGCCCAAAACAGAAAACAAGCAGGAAAAGTTTGCTTTGGACTTTGTTCAGTTGGATTCTGTTCTTTTGTTTGGGATTTTGGCTTTTTTTTTTTCTCACTTTAATAAAGGAAAAAAGTTGCAGTGAGAGTCAGTCTCTTGGCCTCTGCTCGGTGCCGTGTTGCCTCTTGGGCCGTGTAACATCACAGGTCCTTCTACACACGGCAAAGTGCAGGAATTCAGCCTAGCGCCCCAGAAATGGCATCCCATTCCCAACATACATGAGGCTATGAGCAGGACCAAGAACTAAAACTGAGCAATTGCTTGGCTGTGTGTACAGTCATGCCAAGGATGCAAAATAAAGCAGCCCCTGTCCCGCGGTCTCTGCTGAGGTGAGGCCACTGCCAAATGAAGATTCACCCTTAGAAAAGAGGAGCAAAAGTTCAGTGGAAAACAATTCTGTGGAAAGAGTTTACAAAAAAGTAGTAGTCTAAACGTACCTGCAACAGTTAACGTGAGGGCCAACTAAGAGAAAGCTGCCAAAAAATTCTTTGCCAATGTGAACGGAAAGAAGTCACCAGGGCAGACAACATCTGGATATGTGCAATCCCAATTTAGTTCAAATCCCAACGTAAATAAGTCTACTGATAGCAGAGGGGTAGTTAAACATTCCACTAACTTTGGATAATTGGAACCATCTTCCTTAATGAAGGAAAAAAACCCTTTCAGTTACCAAAGTCTCAGGAAGAGAATGGCAGCTATTGGAATGCTGCCATTAACCCCCCAGTTCTTTATTGTGCACATAAATATCCCTGCAAACAACATTTCTGCTTATACAGGCAAGAAATTGGTCAATGCCAAAGCTATCAAAAGACTTAATACTTGTAAGCACTTGTAAGACACAACATATTTTGATTTGACATATTTGGGTTAGACAGAGATACATTTCTGCTAATTCTATAATGGGATTATTATTTCCAGTAATATGAATATTAAAAGCACAGTGTATATTTGTAGCTTTTAGCAAGGAGTTTCTTTAATTCACTCCTACCACCCTGCTAAGAGTCTAAAAAAAGTGGTAGCAGCCACTGTGGGAATGGTAACAACGTAGCGAGAGATTTCAGTCTCCAACAAATTTCATTTAAAGGCTCTAGAGGACCTGGGAAATACATCATATTGCACCAGCTTACTTATATATTGTGATAGTCACTGTCATCCCCTACATCAGCTTACTACATTAGGATATTATAACTGATAATGAAGCTTTGACAGTCATCTGAAACATCTTCAACAAGTAACCTCAAGCCACTGAACGCAGAAGAGGAAAATTAACAAAATGCTTCTTTTTTCCCAGTGCAAACAGCCTAAAATAGATCTGGGGTAAATGCCCCATTGGAAATAACTGTAATCATCTACAATCAGCTTGCACGCCTGTTGCTTAAATGCACATGAAATAGAATAATCTATACATTTAGTAGTATCCCAAGTAACTTTCATGTAAGAAAACTGAAAGCAACACCACAGGTCAAAGGTAAATGCAGAACAGCAGTAATAAGGTTAGAAACTACTAGTGGGTTATAAGAAGAAAATAATCCACTAAATTCGGTTTCAGAAGGAAACAATTAATAGAAAAACATCATTAGTGAATGCCCCAGCAAACCCTAATGGTAGCTGTCTAATACACAGTGTCTAAAACTCGGTGCTCCTGGGACTCGCAAAGTGAAAAAGTCTTTAAAGCTTTTTAAAAATAGGTCAGAGCTCTCATCTCCATATAACAGAGACAGAGGCAGGTATTAAACTGCCTGATTTAAAAAGAAAGGATTATCAGAACACTTACTTGCATATAGTTGTAAAGAAAAATTCACCCCAAATATAGCTCAGCAAAGCCACCTTAGAGTAAAACACGTGAATTTGCTGAGCGACGCAGACAGCTTGAAAATAAGTTATGGGGTCCCCACCCAAAAACAGAACTCAACAGGAGAGATCACATATTTAAAAGGTAAAAACAAAATGAAGATGCTTCCTCATAAAATCCCTGCCTTGTTTACATGGAAACTGTCCCAGGATGCTCATTTTAAAGACAAATCACATTTGATATCAACTCCTGTGGACGCATTGCTGCATCAGTCGGGTATCAGTCTGTTAGCAGTACCACCTTACCCCTGAATGGCCCAGGTATTAGTCCAAGACTGAGATCCCAGCTTTCTGTTGTTCTCCAATGCTGGGCTGCTTTAATGTTACCAGCCGAAGCACAAATATATTCAAGGGAAAAGCTCTCTAAGTGTTTCAATCAGCCTCGGTCCTGTAGCATTTTTGCAACTCAACAGCAGCAATGGATCTTGGCTAGACTCAGTTCTAATGTTCTGTTGATTTTAAGAAAATAAAGTCAATTCTCAAAGTATTTGATTGTCCAAAATTGTATTGTCCATTATAAAGGGAATGACTTCTGGAACATGAAGTTTCCAAATAGAAAAACTGGAACTGAAGAACTAGCTCAGCGTTATCTGGTTATTAGATAGATGATCTCCCCAAGCAATTTCTCAGGAAGATAACATGCGCCAAGTCTAGGCTTTTTCAGATACTGCAATTCAGATCTTGAAAAGTATCTTAATGCGTGTATACATCGCACGTTTTGTGTTAATGCAAAGGCACGTGGGGGCAGTTAACCTGCTACTGCAGCCATCTGACTGCTGCTGAAGGAGGTCTCGCAGAACTCAGCTGCATTTCCTGGGCCCTTTAGAGTCCCAGGCCCTAGGGACAAGAGAAGAAGCCTGGAGAGAGGAAGACCTGCCCTGGGTAGAGGAAGATTGGGTCAGAGAGCACCTAAGGAAACCTGATACCAACAAATCCATGGGTCCTGATGGGATGCACCCCAGAGTGCTGCATGAGCTGGCAGATCACCTCCCTAGCTAAGACGCTTTCCATCATCTTTGAAGATCCTGGAGAACAGGCAAGGTGCCGAAGGACTGGAAGAAGGCCAATGTCACGCCAGTCTGCAAAAAAGGCAAGAAGGAGGATCCAGGCAACTAAAGGCTGGTCAGCCTGACCTCCATCCCTGGAAAAGTGATGGAACGTCTCGTGCTGGCCATTGTCTCCAGGCACACGGAGGATAAGAAGGTGCTCAGGACTAGTCAGCAGGGATTCACGAAATGGAAATCACGCTTGACTAAACTGATAGCCTTCTATGATGGGATGACCAGCTGGGTAGATGAGGGGAGAGCGGTGGATGTCATCTATCTTGACTTCAC
>JAWLRI010000928.1:361628-379703 GCA_034781795.1 Crypturellus tataupa | reverse complement strand
CCTCAAGGGAGGCAGTGAGGAGGATGGGGCCGGCCTCTTTTCAGTGGTGGCCACCGACAGAACAAGAGGAAATGGCCGCAAACTGAAACATTAATCCACAGGAGCTTAAGGAAAAATTTCCTGACAGTGAGGGTGACAGAGCACTGGAACAGGCTGCCCAAAGAGGTTGTGGAGTCTCCCCTGGAGATCTTCAAGACCCACTTGGATGCAGCCCTGTGCCACGTGCCATCTAGATGATCTCTGGGGGTCCATTCCAATCTTAAGCATTCTATGATTCTATGAAAACAGGGAAAAGAAAATATGCTCAGAACAGAAAAAAAAAACAGAATTGATGAGAACGATGAATATTCAAGAGGGGGAAAAACATGGAAAGAAAAATGGCAAGGACTTTAAGAAAGACAAGAGAATTGAGAAACAACAGAAACAAAGAACATGGGCATAGAGAAGGAAGAGTAGGCTGGAGTAGGCTGGAAACTTGTATGCAGTTTCAATGGGCTTCAGCATTGCTATGACTCAGCCAGCACCACAAAGAACGACATTGTGCACTTGTGCCTCACATGCAAAGATGGTTGATACTTGGTCTTTTTTGCTTGAAAGATCATAGATGGCAATGCTGCAGAAACTGCAACAGCTTGTTCACATTGACACATGGCCTATTTCCATTGAGAATAGATTAGATTTCAAATTCCCCTACTTGGTTGCCAAGCTGGAAACACTTTTCAGACCATCTCACGAGTGTTTGACCTGCGCTGGTTTCCTTTGGAAGGGTAAGTCCATCAGGATTAGATGTGGATAAGCGGTTCTCCTCTGAAAGCACAGAACATGGACGAGCTAGAGAGTCACAAGTAAGATCCTTAAAAACAGACAAGTATTCAGAGCTGCTCATATGGGAGCAAATAACATGGATCTGAGGCATTCTGCAGTTTCTCTTGGAGAACAGCGGACAGAACACACATGCTATTCATTTTCAGGAATAATTTTGGAGAGTGCTGTTTATATGCTGTCTACAGTCCCTCTTATTTAAGGAGGGTAGCATATTAAAGTATTTGGAAAGGGCATTTGTCCCCGCAGCACAAAATGAGGAGTCTGATTCCTGGACAGAATAATTGATGCACTGTTGCACCACACACATACACTCACAATACACTGGTAATAAGCTGTTATATTAGCTTAAGCTAATGCCAGCCCAGAAGTAGGAAGCCCTGTTCGTTCCCTGTCACAAGCTCGTTTGTGGACGGGCTCTCCCTTGGTGCACGGGACCTGCCACCACGGCCAGCCAACTTCTTGCGGTACCACCGCAGCATCAAGTGGTACCCACCACAGACACAGGTCAGCCTGCAGTTCCTCAATGCTCTCCTCACCTGCTCACCGCCCTTCACCTTCTGTCTGCATTCCTTCTCTGAAGCAGGTCACCACGAGCCCAGCTGTGATGTCTGTCAAGTCCCCAATGATGTGCTGACTTCCTTCGTGGTTTAATGGGCACTCAAGTGCCCCCAGCAGCACCACTCTCCCTCCTCCAGGCAAACTCACTGACAGCAGCTTCCCTTTAGCTCTTTCCACGGTGTCAAGTAAAATGAAAAGGTTAAACTTGAAGGCTCACACACAACCTTCAGGTTAGACATCCATTTTGTTGAAAATCCCCCCACACAGCAAAATATTTTTAAAGTCGCAGAAACAGGAGGAGTCAAGGGCTAAATTTGCAACTTGCGGTGAATTGCAGATGAAGTCTAATATTGCTTCCCATAGAAATACTTAGTAAGATGCTTCCCAAATGCACTACTGTACATCAAATTTTGAACCAAAACTTTGTTCTGGTATCAATCACATGTCATGGGTTCAAATCCAAACACTGTCAAACACCGTACTCCTGTACTTTGTTCTTCATACAATAACACACTAACACTGGAACGAGTTAAATATTTTCAACTTTATTTTTTCAGTTCCTTCAACTTCAGCGTGTGTCTCCTCAACTCTTCTTCACAAACCCATATTTCTTTTTCTTGCCCAAATAGAGAATATCCGGACCAACAGACAGATAACCAGAAGTGCAGAAGTCCTGTAACTAAAAACCCTGCTGTGAATTAAATTCATTGAGATAGTATACTACTACTCAATTTTGCTCACAGTGAGAGCCACAGGTAAAGATTCAGGTGAAAGAAGAGTGTCACTAAATATTCCATTTGTAAATACAAAATTTTAAAGTATAACAATATATAAATTAATATAGTATAAATATATTAATAAGTTATTAATTATATCAATATGAATATTGTTTGTTATATTAATATTACATTAATATAAACAGTATAAATACTTGGCTTGTAAATGTCCATCTCATGATGGACTGGTTTGCACGCTCCATGTACTATCATCAGTGCTTGTTGCTCTACATAGAAGCAACTTTTAGAGCAGTTTATATGCCTTAACAGATCACTAGCTTTTAGGTTTTCAGTTTTCTACAGTAAATACAGAGGCGCAAGGTCAAAATATATGAGCCTTAGCTTTGCATTAACACTTGTTTTGTTAACAACAACAATAATAAAAATGAATACAGTACTTGCAAACATACCCTTGGGTATTCTGAGTGTGGATTTAAGTCATTTATTTAAAGTATCATCAAACAGATCTAGCACAAATAAACACTAATATTTTATTTTTTGATATACCAATGTGTTTTTGCATTGTAGATCCCTAGTGTCCTACCATGTCACAAGTTCAGAACAACAGCAGGCAGTTAGCATCTTAACCCTAATTAATTTACTCTCAAAAGAGCTCTGCACTTAGAAGGAAATAAATTGTAATTTTATCCTGGAGGGCCACAACACACATATGGGACAAACTGTTACCTTATCTGATTTCTATTCATTATCTAACCATTAAGAATCTTAAAGGAACTCAAATTAATTCTAAAATATCCAGCTGCTTTTGCACATAAATATTGTGTCTTACTCTTTGGATAAAATCCTTCTAAGGGAGAGAGCCAAGTTGCTTAGGACTTTTTTTTGTTCCATCTCACATTGAGAGGTCTCAGTCACCCATTGCTGTTTAATCATTTTTCAAATCTGCTTTCTCAAAATACCTACCAGTTCAAGCAAGTTCTGTTGCTAGTGTTCTGATATGTTGGTATTTTCCTTGTGATACTTCATTTAATAGCACAAAGTCTGATGTCAGTGTTAAATCTCATAAATCATCAGTTTAATGGTTCTGTTTGCCCCACAAATGCATTTCCTTGAGGAGATAAAATACAGACTTTATGAAACTCCCCATTTTATTTTAAAATCTTTTCATATTGTCCTTACTGTTTTCATAAAGTAATGACAGGATTATGTTCTGTTTCTGAGGCACTGAAGGTGAGTTCTATTTAAATGCTAAAAAAAACCACACATGAAGAGGCAAAATCAAAAATGAAATTGAGAATTAATTCAATAGTACTGACTCTGGAACAGAAGCATGATGATAATGTTGCGCTTGACATGTACAATCCTTATTGCTTTTCTTCTCCTTTTCAAAATACTTTAATAAGAAAATGGCCAGTACTGTAATACAAAGACCAGCGTACAGAATATGCAAATCTAAAAATAGCTTTCCAATAACTTCCAGTGATTCAGCATGTTAGAAGAAATTACACAGATTTTACAAATATCAATGCTTATCAAGTTGCAAGAAATCTCGCTATTAATTTCTCAGCACAATAATTACTGCTTTTACAGTGGCTAAATCAAGCCAACACAGGTATCTCTCTATAAACAAAATCAGGTTATCTTCCATGGATTGTGCCTATTAACTGACTAATGAAAGCTAATTTTTAGGTGGGGCAAATTTAGAGCTTGCATGATATAATTGCCATAGTACCAAGGGTTTATGCACGGAATCTAAGAGGCATGCACAGGGACACAGATTGATGCCAGATGCTGAAGGAGCAAGAGACCTCTTTTGTGTGCCTAGTCTAAGGCAAAGGTTTTGCTCCTTCCCACAGCAGCGTCTTTAAGGCAGCAGCAAGGAGAAAAACAAGAATGCAGGTCTCTAAAGAAACCTCTGCGACCCTTCCCATTCCTTGGGCCTCTTATTGCAATTTATGTATGAGGAAAATGCCACTGAGCTCCTCTCCCACAGGATTTGCAAAGCCTCTCTTAGTGGAACAGGGACCATGGGCAAAGAATATTGAACTTTGTCAACACATCCCCATAGTCCTGACCTCAATGTTTTGCATCCTTGCCTTTGAACGGTCAGCCTGATCACAACCTGCTGCAGGCAAGGTTTGGCTCTTGTGAGCCTTTTCCCTGCAAGAACTGTGGAAAGGATTCCCATGTGCTAAACACCAGCAAGGAGAAACACAGATCCTCCCATCTGTGCTTCTGCTGTCTCCAGAGGGCAAACTGTGTTGTCCTCTGGGCCACTCAGGACACATCAGAAATGGGGGTAAGGAGGACAGAAACAAATAAAAGGTGGTTCTCGAATCTACATTTTAGTGGAAAGAAGAAACCATCTTCAGTTTTACTTTCACTACAGAACGAGCAGGAAACCTCCCTTGCCCTCCCACTGGAGAGCACTTCAAAGGAGCCAACAAATACGTGCTGACCCTGGGGCAATGAAGACCCTTCTTGCATGCCAGCCTGTGTCAGGGGGTTAAGTAGACTGTTGGGTCCTGAGCTGTCCTTATCTCACCTGGGTTAATATAACTCACACTAAATTAATTTTCTCGGAGAGAGAGAAAAAAAGAGGATCAAAATTTATTCCAGGATCAAAATGCTTTTTGCTTAAAGAGCTCAGCAGTCAAGAAAAATGAGGAGCAATCATTTTGGTGCCACAACAAACGAAAGCTTCTTTGCCAGGAGACACCTTATGTTGACAGTAGGCTGGAAGTGAAGCAGCACACACAGCATTTTGCTGCACTGGATTGTTATTTGTTGGCACTACTACTTTTTGCTTTTAAATAGCAAACAAAAAATCAAAATATTTTGCTTTACCATTTAATAATATCATTAAGATTCACAATTCGCAAGTACTTGGGGGAAGGGTGGAATATTAGCTTTAGTTAACATGTGGCCTTGATATTTAAATTAGGACAAGTAATGACTAAGAACTCACCAATCCATTTAAGATGCAAGGAACAGAATGCGTAGGGTGTGGAGAGAGGGCCACTTTATTGCAATTAATTTGGGAGCGCACCGAGCTACCACCAAAAATGTCACACCCAATTAACTTGCCTAGATAGTCCTTCTATTAACCGTGGCAGGTCAAATAATTAAGGAACTGAAGGTGCCTCAGTAATGAGACCCAAGTCAAGGACACTAAACTACAGTGACACAAGAGCCTCCATCCCGCACTACCTGCCCGGCTTTGTAAGCGATCCTTGAAGGGTCAAATCCTCACGTAATGCAGGGAGTAACCAGCATGGTTTTTATCTGAACTCTATTCACTTGGCTCCTAAGAAAACTTCCAATTTTCACCCTGTCATCTGGGGGCTGGAGTTCGTGTCAAAAAGACGTCATAAAATAGCCTTGTCACCACGTGCTACATTACACAGCTCTCCAAGGTAAACCCTGTAAAACCCTGAGTAAATAGAGCTTGCATGAGCCACCCCCTGATCTCTGCATGTATGAACAGCTCTGAACCCGCTCTTCAGAACAGTGTGAGCAAACGGCAGTGAGTGGCTGACTGAAGACCAGCTCTCCACACGCTGTCATGTTTCAGAAGACGCTTTAAACACAAGTGACAGCAGCGGTTCCTCAAAAATACTGAGCACATCCATTTCTTTCCAATGGACCTTCATCGCTCAAAACACACTTTTTGTTACATAGCACCATGAGAGAGTATATTTCCTGATTGGGGGAACAAGTTATTTTAACTTGTTCTTCAGAAAAATAGTATAAAATAAAAATAGCATAAAAATAAATAGCAATATTAATGCCATGAACTTGCTCTTCAACAAGCTAAAAGATTGAGGCCGAGCTTACTCCGTCCTTGATGTGCACAGCAACAGATAGGTCTGAAAGTGATCTGGTGTTACATTATTGGATGCTAAAAAAGTGGACATTGATGTGGATTGAGAAAACAGTGAATACAAGATACTATTTTCTTTAATTTTATTTTTCCAGGCTTTATTAATATTTTTACAGAGTTTATTGAACCTTGGGAAAACCCTTTAGATATGGTGAGGATTAAGAGCATACTTTAGAGAAGAAAAATATATGCTTCTTGCTCTGTTCTTATTCTTCCCCCTTCATGTATGGTCACTGCGGATTTGAATTTATTTTATTTTATTCTAACACCATCCTGGAAACACAGCAATAGCTTCACACGTGAATAGGATGGTGCAAGCTCCTAGCAAATCTTCCAGGGCTCTGAACTCATTTAATATAAAATACATAATTTGAGGACATAACAGATTCCCAAAGAACATACCCTCCCTTTGATCTGTGCCCCGGGTTAAGAAGCGATCCACACGTCCGCTGATCTGAAGGTTTCCCGGCATCAGGGCCAGCCCAACACCACATAGCACCAGCTATGCACATTTATCACTCAGATTCATTCCAGGCAGCTAAAGAGAGGCTACAGACCCCAAATAACTCACTCAGGAACTCAGTGAGATAAAATTCTGCACACAGTGCAACTGTAGGAGCTATCCTGGGCATTATTGCATGTTCCTGCCTACACGCAGAGCCTGCAAGCCTGCAGGACAGGCATTGGCAAGCTAACGGTGATGCGTCCAGCCTCCCACGCAGCCATCTGCCCCGCTCCTCCAAACACCTGAGCAACCTTCTGCTTTCTGAATCATTGCAGAGTTATTCTAGAGCTTCCGTGCCATGGACTAGAAGGACACAAATCTCAGACACATGTGGGAGTCTTACAAATTCCATGTATTTGCACGGGGTTTGGGAAGGGACAGAAAATATCTCACATAACTCTAACAAGTTGAGAGATGCTAATAAAAAGTATTCTAAGGACAGCTACATGCTGCTGTATTTTTTATTATTTATTTTTAACACTTGTTGGATTCACTACAATATTTTACATACTGACTCCAAAACTAAGCCTCAGTCTTCTTAAAGCATAATTTTGAATGACTCTGCTCTAGCAATTTCCAAAACAGGAAATGTCCACAGACAAACAATCCTAAGATAATAGTGCTAAAACCTTCTGTTTCTGCTTCTTTTTTTTCCTGAAACTCCCGTTCAAAAAACATCTCTGAGGGGACCAAAAATATATTTTAAAGTAAATGAGTAGTAACAAAAAATGTTTAAAGAACTTGCATCAGAAGGAAAGTCTTAAAAATAATTTATCTTTCCAAGAACATTTTCTAAACAAGTTTAGTAAATATGATACTCTCCAGGTTGCATTTTCTATCACTAATTATCACCACTAATTATTTACAAGAACAGAACAGTAGGTCAGAGTAAAAGGCAATGTATGGTACCAAGGGAAACATCTAGCCAATGTACTGAGGTTGATGGACTGTATTGCAGAAAACAGCCAACTGCAAGGCCAATAAAATACAAAATATTCAGCATATCAGTGAACCTGCTGGATTCTAATGAGTTAAAACATTTTAACAGCAAAGCTTTGTTCTTTACTTTAAACAACGTTCCCTTAGGTACTGAATAACATTTAAGCATGTGCTTAATTTGCCACTGAAGTCAACAGAACTTTTAGTGAATACCAAAAGTTAAATGGGCACTTAATGAGATTTGCTAAATCAAAACGCGTAAAAGCTTCTGTGAGCAGATCCACATCCCTACTGCATTATCCAAGTCCACCCTGAGTTTCCCAAAAGATAAAGGGTCCTCAAAACGAGAATGAAAAACATTATAATTATTACGACACGACTACTGCACATCATTTTGCTAGTACTGCAAAATACATACCAGGCTTTACTGTCCTGTATCAAAGGAGGGGAAAGAAAAATCCCTTGAATTTACCCCAAGATATTGGTGGAAAGCTTTGGAATTCCATCTGGCATTGCAGTTCAGCAGTGCCCTGTGACAGGTAACTGTTGGTTTACCTCCTATTTCTTTCAAAAAAAAAAATTAATGCAATTAAAATGCTTCACTTATGGGGGAAGGTCAGAAGGGATGGATGCAGCTAAAATGTATGTTTAGTTGTCTGTTCCTAGGTGAAAAAAAGAAGAAACTTAATCCAATATTAGTATCGCACTTCCTCAATCATTCAGAGAGACTGCATAATCCTCTTCAAACTTGCATATAACATCTGCATTACACGATGATACTCATTCTCAGATTAAATTAATTTATCTGCATGCCTCTAAGCTCCTTTTCATTACAAAAAGAAAGGCTACCGTTTTCTTGGAGTGTGGAGGAGTTTAGTTTAATAAATAACTCAATAATCTTTGAATGTAACATATCAAATATAACATTGCCCTTTAATAAAGTATTTTGCATGACATTTAAATGGTATTTAACTCAATTGAGTATCAACTAATAAATGTTTTCCTTGGTAGCAAGTATTTCATGCAAAAACATTTGACTCCAAGAGCAAAAGTCTTCAAATTCCACACAATGCACAACTTTGGTAACATTATTTGAACACTATTTACATCTTCTCTGGATTCTGTGGAGGATATAGTTTTAACAGAAAACATGGGAAAAACTTTTTCTGCCCAGAAAAACTAACAGTCTATTGGAAAAACATTTAGCAGTTTCTTTTAATGACATACTATCATCAATGCCTCGTTGCAGATGCTGTCGAAATCAACATCCAGGGTTTACAGACAAAATCCTACAAACTTAAATTTTGCATGTACCAAAGCGTGTTCAACCTGTTGTTTCAACAGGGCAGGCATTAGCATGGAAAGAGTTAACCTTCCCTCCTCTTTCTAAAAGCAAAAAGGGCCAGGAACAGCTGTCACTCAGGTGAACTGCCAGCCTTTTAAACAGCAGGTACAGTGTTGGAGCTCAGAATTAATCAGCATTCAAAAAGCCTAAACACTGCTTGATAACTCTGCAAGATGATTTTTGCCCCTTTCTGCAAATTAATACTGCTATTAAGATGAGCAAGGGCACAATGCGTTTCGTAATTGCATCCTTTAAGCAAAGTTTTACGAATGCCGAAGTAGAGCTTCTAGCCAAGTGAGCACGAAGGCAAACAGAGCAAAAAAATACACCACCAGAATTCACCTCTGTAGTTTTTGCCATGTATTTCACACAGTATTTTGAATAAAACATGTAACATGTATTGCGAGGTAAGTACATGAGACACTTTCTCCGTACAGGCACACATTTTTTAAAAGTTCAAATTTATAAATGTTTAAATAGTAGCTGTGTCTCAAAAGTCTTTAGGAAACTTCCATACAAGAGCCTCTTTTACTGCTCCGAGTCAGCAAGGTCCCTGGGATTATCCTTTAAGCATCTTAAAAGCCAAGGTCCCTATCCAAACACTGCTTCAGCAGTGCGAGCTGGACTGAGAAACCCTCTGCCCATGCACATCATTCAATTTAAATCATGAGCATATTTTTAAAAGCACCCCCTGAATGATTGATGTCAGCATTTTAAGGATGTTTAATAAGTGACCATCTGTCAACAGTCGAGGGGTTAAAAAAAAAAAAGTAGAAATATTAAGGCTAATTAAAAATCACATTAGCGTTATCTCAGAGTAGTGTCTAAACACTGATCAGCCTGCAAGTCCAGCAAGGCAGGGGAGGCCTGGGGATATGGACATGAGAGTTTCCCTTGTACAGACCTGAAATTAGCAAATATCGGCCGCAAGGAAACTCCTGACTCCTCAGACCAGCTATCAAACCCTGGCCTGACGTACAGGCTATTTATTCCTAACTCATACTTCCAAAGAAACTTCTGGTACCTTTTTTACAATGAATTGCGAGAGGAGAGCAATATGCTCGAGGTAGCATCGCAGCGTTCCTTGTTTTTTGCAGTTTTCCATCCGCAGCTACGGCTGCTGCTAACACCTATGGGACGCCCAGCCTTGGAAACCCGCAGTGACCGCTGCAGGGAGCAGGGCCGCCCGGGCAAGCGAGGCCTGGGGCCATTAGGCCCCTCCATAATTAAGAGCAGTCCTTTCTTTTCCCCATTTTTTTTTTAACTGAAAACTTTTTCACCTGTAACTGCTGCTATCACATTGCCCTCTCCCCAGAACAAAGCTGCCCCTCGCCTTCCTCCTCAGCTTGGGGAATCCATCCGTCAGCGCCAAACGAAACACACTCCTATTTCTTCACATCGCTTTTAAGCTTCTGTTTGCCGCGGCCATGACCTCCGTTGCCGGTTCTCCCTCCTCTGCTCCCTCACAGCCCTCCCTTCTCTCCTCCCTCAGAAATATAAAAAGCTTAAAAAAGACGTCCCTGCTTGTGATTACCCTCTTCCCATCACGCTCCTCGGGCTTCGACATAAACACTTCAATCATCCTGGCGTTTTCACCCACTCAAATTAAATGCAGGGCCAGTAATTACCTCACAGTCCCCCTGCCCTTCTCCATCCGAGTCTCTGGGCTTGCTCTGGTGCAAGGTGCTATGTCCCAGATCCTTTGGGGACACACCGGGCACACCAAGTCTTGTGGGGATGGCTATACTGTTCTATAGCTATAAAATTACACAGCCAGGCACCTTTGCACTGACCAACAACACAGCATTTACTAGTATTTACAAAAATAAATCTCAACGCTTGCTCAGAAAACCTCACGTTACACTGAGGTTTTTGCAAAAAGAGCAGAGAAACGAGTGTGCTGAGGCGCCACCATGTCGGCCTTCACAGCTCAGGTACTTGGCACCGCCAGCACCGTTTGCTTGCAGGGAGTTTCTGAGTATTTTCGTTACTGAAGGTGAGGAGGGGAGCGACCCAAGACAGCTGGGGATGGAAGGACTTCATTTTGGGAGAGCATTCCCAGGATCTGCATTCCCAAGCTGGCTGAGCTCTGGGGACTCCAGTTCCCACTGCCACGCTGGGAAGCTGACCTAGACTGTGCTGGCTTTCAACAGCTTCGTCCTAAGGGCCAGTGTCGGCTGAACTCCCTCTCTAGGGCTCGTCCTTTCTGCTCTGCTCGGCTTTTCCGTGAGGCAGATCCCATCTTACACACTTGTCTCGCAAGGAGGCCCGCCAGGCAGTGAACCCGCAGCGACGCCGTGCTCAGGCGTGAGGAGTCAGCGCCTTCCCCCGCTCCCTCCGGAGGCATCGAGGAAACAGCCTTGATCCGTTCTCCCACCCGCGCCATGCACGGCAAGGCCCCCGTTGTCACCTCTTGTCCCCGCACAGCCCTCGACGCGCAGCTCCGGCACGGAAGGGAGCGGAGGTCGGGAAGCAGAGCCGGGGAGCTCCCCTCATCCTGCAGCGATTCCCGAGCTTTTCCGTCACCAACCAGAGCAGAACGACACAGCCGGCACAGCGACAGCCTGTTGGCACCCTGACGGTATTGCTTTAAATCCTCCGGGGCTTAGCACCTTTTAGAACCTAAAGAACAACTACAAAATCTATTTATCCTCCGTAATTTTTTAAATAATGCTATTATTTGCATTATATCGTTTATAATTATTTAGTGGATTAATCAGTTGAGACATCTGAAGTGTATACAATTTCACCTTGAGGCTTTCTGCCAAAATGCCGTTGTGGCAAAAACACTACAGGAAATTTACAGTTATGTAAATACTGCTGCAGGCACTTCAAAAAATCCATATACACAAGTCTATTAATGCTAAGTTTCTTATATCCTAAAAATCCTAAATGAGCAGGAGGCATTCAGTAATAACATGCAGTACCAGATACAGATTTCTCCTCATGGGCTCTCTAGGTCCTCAAATAATAGCAAGACAAATATCTTTCCTTATCTGAAGTAAGAAATAACAGCATTTGGGTATTTCACCACTTTGTGATGAAGTGTTGTGAATATATCAATGATAGCACAATGCATAGGTGTAATAAAATCAGAATTTATTTTACGCTTTTGTCCATAAATTCGTAACAGTATAAATTTGGATTTATTATACACTTTCTAAATGAACTTGAGACGCGTTCACCAGAGCAAAGCATGAAGGGAGCATCCAGATTCCTGAGTGGATATTGCTTGTTTGCCTAAGCGGAATGAGGCCACAGGCTCTCTGCACACCTAGCAATTAGGTGAGGTCCGGAGGACTTAAGAAAAGGACCCTTGAACAGATTTTCTTCTCTGCTTCCAGAATGGCCGGTCAATCAGCCCACCGTCAGCTAAACAAAACTAAAGAAAACAGTTTTAGCTGACATAGCTGCTAACAGCTTGAAGAGAAGACAAAACAAGCAAACCTACATAAAACCCCTTCTTGTCCCAGCGCACATTGCCTTTCTCCAGGTACAAACAGTAACCCTGCTTCTCCTAATTAATTAGTTTCATATGGTTATATGCCAGTAACTTGAGTTGAATTTATATTTAATACTTTTTAAGCTGAATTTGAAAATTAAAGCCCGTACTGACAGCACAGACACCTTAAATGTGAAGCAGACCTGCTTCCTGGAAGAAGATAGCAGCCTAAAAAGTCAGCACAATTGCACAATCTCTTCTGCATAGGCATCAACTACCTACAAAGCAGGTAGACTTGTTTAGATCACCAGAGGCCTCTCCAAGGCCTCTGTTTCACTAAACAAATTAGTATTTTCTCTAAACCTTAGTCGACAAAACTTTCCTGTTCAAATTCAGATGGGCTGCGGTGGCAGCTGTTGAACTGGTGATGCTTCCACTGGACACTGGAGAGAAGTTGTTTTTCTTGGGCTGCAAACCCACCCCTGAACATTGCTAAATACAGCCTCAAAAAACATGCACAGAGATATTCTTCCTCCCTATCCTGCAGGAAGGCATGATCAAGCCGCAGATGATAAACTGAGTCAAAAACAACACAAACCACTCTCCTTCCCCATAAGCAACCAAGCTACCCACATTATCCATTTTCTAGCTATTCCTAGCACTGTACAAGCATTTAATAATGCGTCTCACACGGCAGTTCTCCTAATACCTTTAATTAAAACACTACCAGAAGTTATAATGAAAAAGGATTATTTTGTTAATACATTAAAACCTCTAGCTCCTGTTATTTTACATTCTGTTAAAAAGGAAATGAACAACGAAGCCACATTTTGGGATTTAAGATAATCACAAGATTTTAAGTTGCAGGGCAGGAAAGGGGCTTCCTCTTTGAATTTGCTATTACTAGCTACAAGTCTGGTGTTTCTTTATTATTACAAAGATTCCCATTTAAAATTTCACTTTTCTAATCCCTCCCAACATTTGGTTGGGCACAGGTTGCCCTTCCCCAGCACAGTGGCAAACTGAGGTTCCTGCTCAATGAAAGGAAGCCGGTTAATAACTGCCTTTATTGGCATTACTGGAAGCCCTTTCACATCCTATGGATTTTACTCCGAATGCAGAATTTTCTCATCGTCCAAAATTTTGTGGTGTGCTATGTACTAGCATGGGCCCACTTGGAAAAAGAAACAATGGGAGCTAAGAACTGTCTCTCGGCAAGAGATTGAACTTGGCCTGTTTGGCTTTTTTTCTTTCCGTCAAGTCAACTGAGAAGCCAACCTGCAACATCAGCACAGAGCAGCACGTTGATGCCAACAGGCACATCACCCATGTCTGTAGGTGCATACATCAAAAACTTCGCACCTAAGAAACTGAAACAGAGCGTAGAAATAGCTGATTACCTTCTACACCGAGAAGGTGACACCTTACGTGGTCTGCTACCCTGCCCAATAAAGCATCTGCCAGCAGCAGAGACAGCCCCGGAGTCCAATTCCCGCCGCTGGGTCCAGCTGCTGGAACTGCTACAGCTCCTTGCGGCCCTGCTCCTCCGTCCTCCCCGCCTGGAGCTCCTGCCACTCCCTGGAAGATGCGGCTGTAAAAACCGAGCAGGAGCCAGCACGTGCTCTTTGTGCCTGGCAGCTCTGAAGAACCTCAGTAGATTTTTTACAAGGAAAACCACAAACCCTTAGCAGTTTTCAAATCCTTGCCCAACGAATGAGCTCTGCTTCCCAATAAAATAGAAAGTTTGGAGAGCCTTTTAATATGTAAAAAACAACGTTCTTCTGTACGTTTGTTCTCATGAATGATCCGACTGTTTTCGGATAATAAAAAAAACTATGAGCAGTGGAAAACAAGATTTCAAAATGAAAAGCAGCAAACAATGTAAGGCAAAACAAGCTACCTGCTTCACCCGCAATTCTTTATGTTACTAGAGGACTTAGAGGCCCGAACTAATTCACATTTGCATGCCAGCAGTTGTGACACTGTGAAGTTGTCATTTGAAAGAGAAATATATTGCCAGGTATTAAAATTATACCCCAATAATACCATAGTGTCATTCCAATGACCGTAACTGGGTCTTATATATAAAGAACTGTGTCCCGCTTGTAAAAACCAAACCTGACTTGAGGTCCAGCAGGTTGGGGTCAGTGCAGAATCTAACAAAAAAGGGGTATCAGACTGAACATCAGTTCAGTGTCACTGTCCATCTACTTTGTGACATTGTTCCATCAGCTCTTATCGACCAGGAAGTATGTGTATGTGCACCAGCCTGCATTACACGCTCTTGAGGAGAGGATGGATGACCACAGACAGCATTTCTAATGGCCTTTTTAATTGGCGCTATGGTGATTAATTGGGGCCTTCAAAATACTCCAGGTGTTCTCATTACCGATCAGCATGGTGTCCGGGCATACTGTGTGGGTGACCATTATTACTAAATAGTCACCAGATCATGAGACACAGATAAGATAAATTTCATACAAGTCTACGAACCCCAGAAAGTGAAGCCTACTACTGAGACAGCAAGAAAATTACATTTCTTACGTAATTTGTTATTTCAGCAGTGCCCATATGCTCAAAGAAAACAGAAAAGACCTTACAAAAAGAAAATACTAGAAAGAACAGGCTACATACAAAGATTAAATAATCTATACAGAACTTCTTGCCATTGCAAGATGGCTACTCTAATTACCCCCATAGACAAGACGAGGAGTTGGTGAAGCTAGTCTGGTGTCACCTATTATCCTTTGTTGGAAAAAGAGCAGATATTGACAGCAGTATCTATTGACAAAAAAGAAAATCCTGTAACTATCTATCTGCTGCTACTTTTCGCGAAGATAAATGACTGACATGCTTCTTTTTGCATGAGACCCAATTTTATGGGAGGAAAAAAAAATACCAGCCTGGTTTACTCATCACTGATGACTTTTTAAGTCTTACTTGAACAGCGGAGACAACCACAGAAATGACACGTGCACAATGAGACCAGAAGGGACAACATGAAGACCTTGAGTGTTTCTGCACTGGCTGCATTGTTGATTTTTTGGTTTAGGAGTAAGGAGCATTAGCAGTTTTATTTATAAGCGATATGATTATACACTCATTCCACAGGACCCCCAAGTTCTTTTTCAAAGTGTAAATATTCTCCTGTGATTTAAAAGGAAAGTCCAGCTCACATATGAAAGAAAGGAGAGAACATCTGCTTCCCGTCGCCCAAAGTCGGCCAGTGAGCAGGCAGCAGGCTTGGCTCTCCGGGCTTCCTTCATCTGCCTCCCTACCATTCCTGGTGACCAGCAAACACCCCTGAGTCCCCAGCTATCCCCGCCGCAGCCTGAACAAGTTGTGCAATGCTCTCTTCTACACTCACGGGTACACACCAGTACTCACCAGAGCTTACTTCAGACTACAGAATCACAATATATCCATTTACTGGCTAAGGACATGACTTCTTGCTTGCTGTCTCAGTGACTTTCAGTACTCTTACTTCAATGATTTAACGTATTGCATACACAAGTCTGCGTCTTCTACATTCCATAATAATTTTATTTGTGATAACATCATACTCAACATACTGATGCTTGCATCACCTGTATGCCACATACGTAACATTGATCACTGGCAATCAAGAGCATATTCCTCGAGATTTAATTGGCAAGACCATGTATCCATGTCCATGAATATGACCAATACACTGTGAAGAAACATTTAGCTATTTTAAATTATTCTGTAAATAATCTTGGATAACATTAACACCATCTTAAATTCTATGAATGATTTCGGATTTTGTCGCACACTGACAAAGGACTCAGATTCTCATTAGAATTATGTAAAATCTACTTATACAAATCTCCTGTCAGCTTCTACATATTAAAAATAATAAAGATACGTTCAAAATTAGGAACCAACGTAAATTTTGTTTAGATTTAAGGGATTCAATTTTCTCTGTTGTTAATCGGATAGTGCTGATACACTTCTCGCTTTGCCTTGACAATGTGATCTAGTAAGACATTTGACTGCATTTACACTGCATTGTAAATCTATAAATGCTAGTCGTGACTGAATATGTAGATTCAATCCCAGCTGCATGTCAGAATTAACCAGTTGGGCAGTCACCAGTCAGTCAGTCAGTACCACAAAATTTCAGAGAGTTTCCAAGATGACGCAGGGGCTTCCCCGGCGGTATCCGTCATTTCACGCCTTTGCTCCATATCATCTCCTCCACAGACAGCACCAGCAAGGAGGCTGACGCTGCTGCCCGGAGCAGGGGACAAGCTCCTGTCCTTGAGGACCTCCTCTCATTAACTGGCTATTCGTTATTGCCCTTTCTTCTCCCTGCTGAACAGCGTAGCTCAGCCCAACTGGAAGAAGCCAGGGGACACAGCATGAAGAGATGGCAGCAGCCTCCACAAGTACATTTTTGTCGTACAAGAAAAGCACGCAAATGGATGACTATTTTCAGCTTGGAAGAGACGGTTATCCGCAAAACAAGCTGTTGTTCTGATGGAGAAGACGGAGCTCCCAGCTGTGTTTCCTGAGCTGGGCCCATCACCCCCACTCGTTGTTCAACTCCTGCACTTCTGCAGGGCCAAAACACTTCTAGGCCAGCTGGCTGTGCACCTGCGGCACTCAGTTGAGCAAGGGCATCTCTAGCTATCTGACAGCAAAACTACATAATGCAGCAAGGGATTTTTCCATCTTATTTGAACTAAGCCAAGATATTGCCAAGGTGGGGGCACTAAACCTACTACCACCCAGTCAGTTGTCCCGAACGCAAGTTTTCTAACCATGACAGTAATGCTTGGCTTTGAGAGATTTGTGAGTTTTGTGTTTTTCAGAATTTTCTAAATCAGTTTTAAATGAATTTAGATCAATAAGAATTAGTTTAAGTTGTACTTCTCTGAAAAAGAAGCTAGTGTAAATCAATCTTCGTTTAAATATACATGAACAGCTTAAAATTGCATCATATGCCATCGCTAACACGCATTAGCTTCCAACTCCAAAGTAGATTTAAGTTTCATTACAGAGCTGAAGATATCATTCAGAAACAGATGCTAAAGTGTCATGAAAAGTAACTATCTTACCGAATAACAGTGAACTTCTTTCCAGCATTAACAAAAATGTAGACAGGTTAAATAATAGGTGCACCACTTCACATTTTTAGATGATGTAAATAGCTACCTCTGTAAATCACAGCTGATGAGGAAAGGATATTAATCTCCTTGGAATACATGCCCTTGCTCTCATGACGCACATAATTTGCCCACAGGAAGCTCATGCTTTGGAGGAAAATAAAATAAAAAGCAGAAGAACTGACACACATGACATGCTCATAAGAATAAATGAGAGAGTGAATCATGAGTCCCAGCCTTTTCCCTGGGAGGATTTACACAGTAAATCCAAAATAAAATCTCTCTTCACTTTGAAGCAATCTGGATCTTTCAGATGTGTTCTAAATATCAGTAAAATTTTATTTAGCACTTAAAAAAAAAAAAAAACAAAAGCTCATACCACGCTAATTATTGCTCAAAGGTATCTTGGTATATTGACTTCAGGCTTGATTTAATAAGGAGTTTGAAAAATAGAGGGATGCAAACAAACCCAGTAGGTTTGATCTGCCTTGATCTCCAGCAGACAAAAAAAAATACGTTTTAAAAACCCATGGGGATGAGTCATGTGGTCTTGACTCCAAAATTTTTCTGGTTTCAGACGTACCTGACGTGGTTTTCGCTACTGTCTCATGAACTCTCTTGGATCAGCAGCAGCATCCCAGCGTCCGGAGGGAGGAAAGCCCTTCCTGGAGAGATGGGAACTGCTGCAGATGGGTGCAGAAGACACCGCCAC
>JAWLRI010000928.1:342409-361528 GCA_034781795.1 Crypturellus tataupa | reverse complement strand
TCCCAGCGTCCGGAGGGAGGAAAGCCCTTCCTGGAGAGATGGGAACTGCTGCAGATGGGTGCAGAAGACACCGCCACGCGCCTCGTGGGTCCTACCAGTCTCAGAGACACCAGGGAGCGCAAGCAGCTGGGGCAAAGCTCTGCTATTGCCTTTAGAAACACTAAATAAAGGGGAAAAACAAGCTCACATTGAAAGAGGAGGAAGGGGAAAAAAGAGGTGAATGCACACAACAGATTTTTTTATATATTAACCAGCCCGGCTTCTGTTACCAGGGGGCTTTTCGCACCCAAATCCGGCAGGAAAGGAGCAACAAGTGCCTGCAGAGGTGGGTGGAGAGGGAATGTTCGGGTGGTTTTGGGGAGCAGCAGAATTACATTGGGAGCAGCTACAAGAGCAGCACCCTGCGCAATTGGTGCTGGGCAGCAGAGACGCCTAGAGAAATTCTGCGTTTAAAGGTAAAATATTAGAAGAAAACGAAAATGAACACATATCTTGTTTCCATTAAATGGACCCGATCCAATTCTTGAAAAATCAGATTTATGAGTGAAAGGCAACAAAACAAGCAACCTCTCAAGGTCTCTTTTACTTTCCAAAGAACAAAAGCTTTAGAATCAAAGAAAAAAAAAAAAAAAAAATAATCATTTGAATGATGTGAAGTCAAGGGGATAGAGGAAGAAGCTTATAGCACACTTAAAATTAGGGAGAAGCCATAGGAAAACACTTCCCTACAGGAAGTAAAAATCACCTACGTTCCCATTAGGACTGATGATTTACAAGAGGTGGCCGTGGCCAAAGACTGTCCCTAAGAATTTAAAATTAGTTCCAAAAAAAAAACATGCAATAAAGTGTGCTTTTCAAATACTAGATTTTCATACAGCATTTTCCAGCCTGATGCATTTGTAGAAAAAAAAAATCAGTTTGAGGAAAACAAAACAAAACAAGGTAATTTGTGTGTGTATGTGTGTGTGAGAGAGAGAGAGGCAAAAAAAATCTTTTATTCTACTTAAATGGATTTAATGAGAAATGGTTTCTGTGTTTGTCAAACCACCGCCAGCACGAACACCTTGACTTTTGACCCCTATGGATAGGACTATAATCGTCTTTTCTTAAGGGTTTGTTAGGAGCTTCATATCCTATCAAAAACCTTTGTGAGGGGAAAAGCAGCCCTTAAGAGTCTCATTCATTTGGACCACATATCATTTCCTGAAGCGCAGGTAGATTTTATCCATCTCAGACTTTGCAAGGTCATATTCTGTCATTTTACTCGTTACAGCCCGAGTTTCAACACCAGCAAACATAGCTTATAACACACTTCACCCTCACACACGCACACACACAAAAAAATGTTGAAAAAGGGCTATTTTTGACATGGGCTGCCTGCAGTTTGACTCCCCACCGTGTCTGCGCGAGGTGAAGAATAATAGTGCACTTCACAGCACTCACCTCGAGATTGCGTCAGGAACGAAACGCTCCGAGCAGGGATCAGCTGGAAGAGCAAAAGGCTTTGCCATTTCCAGGGAGCAAAGCAGCTGAGGGATACCACACTCAGAGGCTGCAGAACAGAGAGGGAACTAAAAGACACAGAAGCAAAAAAAGAAAGGGAGAGCCAGAAACCCTCACACACACTCTCTCCTTGCTGGGGTTTCTTGAAAAAGCGAGCGCTGGTAAGCGAGAAAGCACGAGACCTGACTTTGCATCTCCTGTCCCGATTGCTAAAGCCAAACGAATATTTTTACTCGCAAGCAGCAAAATTACTGTTCAAACATCAAACTCCCTACACTGGTAATAGCAGTACTGAAAAATAAAACTGAAAAAGTGACATGCTCTTTTCTAAGGAACTGGGAATTTGAAGGCATTTCGAATTATCATTAGAATTTGAAAAAAGAAAATCTTTTTCCTTATTTTGGTATTTACAACTTTGCATCAAAGGATGTGCTGCTATATCATCTGCCACTCCGTCTTAAAAGTATTCTTAAAAGCCATGTAAATATTTTAAAATACAGCATATAATATGACATACATATGTTTTCTCCCTTCTGTATATCACTCTTTCATGGTTACAGTATATATTCTGCTACAGTAAAATTAAAATAAGGCTGGATATATGTTAGCAAAAGGTAGTTTTCCATTAAAATAAATAATATTGGAAGACCTAATAAAAACCTTCAGACTCCACAAGGATTTTACTTCAAGGTTTCCTTATTACACTATTAAATGATTGAACATCCACTGTGCTTATGAAGCAGTTATTTATTGCATACCTTCTTCCAGAAGAGCACTCAAATATTTGCAGAGAAGTACAAATGCATCATAAATTTCCCTGTAACTAACACATTAAAAATGAAAACAACTGTTTTGTATTAAAGAATTACATGGTGCCAAACAGTGGATTTGGATGAAAAACAGTAAAACTGCTTAAACTGGATCTGGACTCTCTTTAATTGTACTTTGTCTCAGGGTGATTGCCAAGCACCTCAGATTTGTTCAAAGTGACAAGGGGTAGATTATTTTTCCCTAGGCTTAGGTTTCTGTTGCCACAGTCACCCAGAGCCACCCTGGGTTTTAAGCCTAGTTTCAGTATAGTGTTGGGCTCCCTTCATACTCCATGAAAGATCCCACACTCCGCGAAGGGACATCCTGAATCTCCCACATCCATTTTGCAGCACACCCTCCTCGTCCATTTCACCGGGTGCTGCCATGGAAAGCAGCCTCCTCCTGTTCCTCCAAGGACCACCGTTTCCATCATTAGCCCACCAGCCGGATCGCCCTGTGCTTCCAAGCTCCAGCCCGACGTGCTCGCAGCCACAGTGCTCCCCTAACCTCTGCATTACCCGAACCCTCCTGCAGAGCAAGGGCGTTCCCGGGAGCGAGAGAGAACGGATATGCCGTGACAAGGAACAGAGCTTCCTTCCAAAAACATCCAGCTTGAAAGACACCTTGGGAGTTTGGCTGCCAGACTAGAACTTCAGCACAAAACCCATCAATTCATGTGCCGCTGCAATGCTGAACACAAGCAAAATTCCAGAGGCAAAACAGCTTTCCACACTCAGATATGCAGTAGGTCAAGAAGTATAATTACTAGAAGTAAAACTAGTAGAAAAAGTTCCAAATAACAGGAAAGAGACTCTGCCTGGCACAAGGACTGTCTCCCAATAGCAGCACTGCTGCAGTACAAAGTGATGTAATTAGGAGTAACGAGCCCCTTGGTTCTGCCACCAATAAAGCTCTGTTCGAAATTTATATTCTGCCTAAATCCAGAGAAAATACTGGCATGATTTTCTTGCTAATCTTGCAGATTTGCAGTTTCTTTAAAAACACCCTAGTGCCTGCAATTAGGGTATGACTTCAGAGTGATGACACTCGCTGGCATCTGTGACATTGACCAAGCAAGGAGGAAGGAGTTGGCAGATCTCATAACTATGGAAACGTGCACCATCTACACACAGGATTCTCCTCCAGGAAGCAAATTAGATTGTATTGTAATATGGAAAAAAATATTTTAAAAAAATGACACTGGAAAACTGCAAAGAACCAGTCCCAAAGGTCAGGGTGGGCCACCACCAACTAGGGTCGCAGAAGAAGACAGTCCAACCAAAACCAAGGCAGGAGACTGTCTGGACATCACCTAAAATATTTGTATGCCACATTAGGAAGACCAAGAGGAAGGTTAGGAAAGGCCAGTTGCACTGAGTGAGGAAGGTGATGGTTGAGGAAAACTCTGGTCTCATTTGACTCTGAAGGGTTATCTCAGGGTTGTGCACCTGGGATAACCAGCCAGCGGAGACTCCCACCTGGAAAAAGGAGGCAATATCCGTGCATCATACGGTTGTGAAACACACAGCAAAGTCATCAACAGATATAAAAATGTGAGCAATAAGCCCATGATGTTACTAAAATTTAAAACTTTCAAAATCAACCTTTTGGGACTGTTGCAATTTTTACTCTGTTTATTACCTTTCATTCTGATTTTCAAGAAGATACATTATAAAGCTTCCAAAGAACACCCAAATTCATTGGAAGGAATCTCTAAAAAAAAAATATAGAGTTAAAAAAAAAAAAAAGGAATGAAACTATGAAACTTAGCCTGTGGATTTGATGAGGTTGTAATTACCCTTTTGAAGCTCAATTTTGCTGGCATCCCACCTCAAAGACAAGCAAAACACAACATGATTCTGTGATTGAAACCTGTCTGCCGTCAATCCACACAACTGCCTTATACTTCACATGGGCCTGCTCATCTTGTCAAGCAAAGAAAAATCTCATAATCAGTTTTAGCACCCCGGAGCCCTTCCAATTCTCAAAGTAATATTCCAAGCAGTTCAAGTAGAGCACAATAATGCAGAGCTCGGCAGCCAACCTAGAAAGAGCAGAACTTCAGGTGATAGAGGCCATAAATTTCTAAAATCCTTTTAAGACCATCACGATATGAAACTCAAACAAGTACTTCTCCCACCTGGTTTTTGCTTCATTCCTGAAAGAGCTGGAGGCAACAGAAGGACACGCTGTTACCTAGCACTGTTGGTCACGCTGTTAGAGAAGCGTAATATACTACTGTAGTCTACCCAGCATCGGATGGGCTATAAAAAAGTAGCGTAACTTTGAGATGCTAAACCTTGAGCTATGTGCATGGGGGCACACACACACATGCATTTCTTCCTAGGGGATGTAGATGCACCTATCTGATTTTCTATTGACCAATATCCATAACAGTGTCAAAAGAAGGAATCTATGTCCTATAATGGATACTGCTGGCAAAGCCTTTCTATTATTTGGGGGGGGGAAATCTTCTGGGTAGCTAATGCTAATAATTTATAGTAATTTATAAGTTTATTAATTGTAAATTAAATCAGAAACAAGCACACAGAACGAGCAACTTTCTCTCAGGCTTGAGAGCACCTTTGCCTAGGAAATCTCATTACAATACCTGTTTTCCGTCGCTTTTGTTACTTTCCATCGTCTTCTACTGCTGAGTGGATTTTTGAAAGCATTACTCAGAGAAGGAAGAAAGGCACCTGCTGGTTGAAATGAAGAGGACAGAGACCAAACCGTGTTGGAAGTGCCAGAGAGCCACCGCGTTTCTGTATAAACACAATCACAGCAAAACTACAATGCTGGGACACAGACCTGTTCACGGCTGCCGACATTCTTGTTCATGTGTCAATAAATCAAATCCGAGAGGAGGGAGATGAAGAATTGATCTTATAGGAGAAGAGAGGCGGCAGCATTTTCATACATCACCTTCCACACCTGGAACCCAGTAAGGGAGAGCCGAGACGGAGCTCAGACCTCGTAACTCTGGACGGACCAATATTCCAGCCTGACAATGCAATCAACTGCCTAAAATTCTCCTGATTTAAGGAAAGCTTAAACCTCTGCCACTAGCAGGAATTTCTGCACGCACTGCGTAAAACAACTTAAAACTGAAAGCAAGTTTAGGGCCAAATACTCTGGAAATAGTGATACATATTCCCTAAAAAATAAGCCATCAACTCTCAGGCAGAGGGACATAAGGGGTTTGTTGTTTTTTTATTAACTTTTGGGATAACTTTTGCCAAGCAGTTTCAGCACTGCACAGCACTCGTGTAAGGCACGAGTACAAGGAACCACAAGGAAAGGGGAAAAGAGCAAGAGAGAGACATGTAAAACTCATCAGAACAGAAAGGAAGGCAAAAAGGAGGGAGAAAAATCCTATTTCTGGAGGACACAGAGTGAATAAGATGCAAAATAACATTTGCAAATATTAAGTTGCTCTTTTTGCAAGAGCAATCCTAATCTCCGGAAAATATGAAATTTGTTCTTAGTAAGATGCAGTAAACCTGACATTAAACCAGACTTGAAAGGAATTGAGTACAGGCTGAAAAAGGAGGGAGCGCAGGGAGCATTCTGCAATTTACAGAGTAGATACATAGTACTGAATTGAGGAGTCATTTCAGGGCTCTCGGGTAAATAACTGCACTCCCTCTCTGCTAGACACGTCAAACTCTAGATTAAATCCTGAATCGAGGATCTTGCCAAAGAATGAAACTGAATCACATGCCTGAAAACAGTTCCCACCACTACCTCTTAGTAAAATCAAAGACAAGGGCTTAAGTCTATATGAATTTTGATTTTTTTCTATTTGTATATGGGCTACACCACTTCAATCTACTTTCCTATTTCAGATTAAAAGCAGCTTTCTACCTTTCCAACACAATTCTAAACTCAAGTTCACAACAATAAAACAGAAAAGACACCAATATTACAATACACATAGCCATGATCACTCTCCAAGCAATCACTGCTTCTATTTCAAATTATTTGTCTGAAAATTTTAAAAAGGCAAAGCTTTTTGTAGTGCTTCTCTGCTGAATTACTAAATGGACCAAGTTTTGCAGGTTTGTCACTTGATCACATTGCCCTTGCATGGATGTGGAAATGGATGAATTACGTGAATGAAGCCTCATCCACACCATACAGCATGCAGAGAACATACCCTTACAGTATGGCAGTATTTAAAGCTCACCTTTTTGGTTCAATGTGCGAGGTCTTGTCTCTATGGGTTCAAGCACCCCATCTGCTTTCCATGTATTAGGAAAAGGGAATACCTATTTTTAGCGCCATTGCTATTTTTACGCTGAAAAAAAAATGCAAGTATCTCCATATAAAAAATAAATGAATATTTGTTTGTTTTAGGGTAGGTATGTAGACAGACAGATCCAAATGTGGAGGTCCATATTTAAAAAAGATTACCAAATCAAGGCCCCCTTGGTAGGGGAAAATGGAATTTTGCAATGTCAGGAAAAGATCAAAAGAAATCTTTATTTTCCTCCATGTTCAATTAATGCTTTACTCTTGACAGGCTTTTGCAGCCAATCACTTCTGAAACGTGTAATACATTATTCTGTGTATGCACGGCATGCAGACAGCATGAAAGACAAGCGTAGGTAAAATAAACAATATTGATGTAGGTATTTTCCCAGATCAGGTTTCAGCTTAAAAAAAAAAAAAAAAAAAAAAAAAAAAAAAAATTTTGGAGCTAAACTAAAAATTTAATTTTTTATTTAATGTATTATTTTTATTTACACATGGAATATGCCTTTTTCTCCCCAATTCACAATCTAGATAAAAACATAATCCTTAGTTTCTTGTAAGGTTATGGTAACTATAGCAAATAGAAACTTATTAATAATGAAACAGAAGGTTAACAGCTCTGATCTTTAGTAGATGCCCTCCCTTGTCAGGATGGTTTAATAAAATTCATCCTGGCAGGCCTTAAAGCATCAATGACCATCAAGATAGCAGGGTTACAGAGAATATGAACGGTTTCATACACAGTAGGTTTTCTTTTTAAATATGCCTACTATTGCCCAAAAAATAAAGAAATAACCTATTTTAACTTATGCAAGCAGTGGTGTGTATCTACCTGAACTATCCTCTGCCCGCTGACGAGGGCTGAGGGGAAGGAGCTTGCTTTGGGTACCATCAATTAAAGGCAGGTGGGTTGTTAATCTTCCCCGTCACAGGCAGAGTTGTGCTCAGCTGGCTCCTGCTCTACGTTAACTTGTTGCAGGTGCTTTCAGCAAAGACCAAACCTGCCAGCTCACCTTGGTTCTACTGCAAAACTTCTAACACAAAGATTTATTATCTTCTATGGAAGAGGGACAATTACAGAAACGGTGTTGTCACAAAAGTATCTTGATGCTTTTATGTACTCACATCTTTCCTGTTCAAACATTCAGTTTGCCTAAACTTCTTTAAACACTGCTAGATGGCTAGTAGCAGTTATTTTAAGTTTTCCCTGCAGTGAGTTATTTTCAGCCTCACCTGCGAGGCCCAGCACTTCATTTCCTGCATTCAGCATTTGCTGAAAGAGTTCTGCAAAACCTCTTGATACTATGTTGTATTTATTTATTTATTTATTGAAATTAAGGCTAATTCATACAATTGTTACCATTCAAGACCTCAATCTCCCCACAGCAGGAGGCACCTGAGGGCAAAACGAGGAGGCCCTGCCAGTCCTCACAAAATGGTGGGTCACCAAGCAAGTTGCGGATTGCAGGGAGTTGTCTGGATCTACACAGCCCTCTGTAGAAAAGAGCTTTACTTGCTCTGATAGCCACAAAATGAGAGACTTGCGAGACTGTTGCCGTGATTAAGGAGGTAGAGCTCTGGAGAGTTTGGGGTAATGTATCACACCGAGAACCACAAAACTACTTGGTCTACCCATGTCCGCCATTCATCACAGTCATTTCAAGTCAATTCTGTTCCTGCCTTGCTATCATAGGCCAAACAACCTCTCGTTACTGCATTCGCTTGCTTTCTCTTCACAGTGAAATCAAATGGTGTTTTTAGAAGAAAATAAAAATAACCACAAAACCCACTTTCCTCCTCATTTTGCTCTCAGAAGGCATCCTACCTGCAATACCCAACAGTTATTTTCTTTTTTTTTCTATCTAGCTTAACAAAATGATGAATTGTAAATAATTAAATGAGGTATCTATGCCTCAGGATTGCCTTCCAAGTTCTACAGTTAAGTAGACTCAATCTTCTACTGCACATACATGCATCTGTGAAAACAGCATTTGTATAACTAAAGAGATATTAGTAACAGCTTAGTAACAGATTAGCTTTCACACTAAAAGGCAAAAAAAAGATTAAATATTTGTAAAAAAAACTTGAGTCATTGTTAAAATTATTAAAAGGGTATTTTGACAGTTTTCTAATCTTCTTGAATGTTCTTCAAAACATTAAAGTATGAATTTTGGCTTTAAAAAACACAAGATCCAGATATGGTACACATTTGTCAATGAAAGCATCAGCTTTTGCCAATGGGTAATCAGTCTTGGTTTGCAATGAAGAATACAAAATTCCTTAATAACCTTCTAACTGTATTGGAATGATACAGATATAGTCCTTATAATAAACAGCACAGCTGTATAATGCTATAATCAAATACAGTGTTAGCCATTACCTCCCAACAGAAGATGTTGAAGAACTGTTTTCGGTTTTTCCTTTCTGTTACATCATGCTTTGCTGCACTTTTTTTTTTTTTAATGTTGCAAATTCAGCATAATACTTGAAAATTTAGGAGAATTTTGGAAGGAAATCTCAGGTCTCCTCAGGCTACATGAAGCACTCTGTGGACATTTTTTAAAGATGGTATGAAGAGACACTATAAGCAGCAGAAAACATGCTTTACTGGGCATTCCTGTACTCCCAATGAAAGCAATTTTATAAAATATTCAAATTATTGTGGGGAAAAAAAAAAAAAAAAATAGCATTCATACAATGTTTTTCCAATGTATCACATTCCACAGGCTTCCCAAGCAATTACACTGCCACTGACTTGGTTTGTAAAATTGCTGTTATTTTCGTAAACACCTCACATTGCAGCTACTCCCTGTTACTTTATGCGCTGCTAATGGCTCTGCTTTAAGTCACTATCAGCACTCAGCAAATACAGGGGACTGAAACTGAACTAAGAAGAGTATTGTAATATTATACATATATATGCATATAAATACGTGCATATAAAAGATTGTATATCCTTTACACCACAATGCTTTTGCATACAGAAAAGAAAAAAGGACTATGTTCCTTTGGAGGCATTTCCTGCATTCATTTACAGCACATGAGGTGCTCTCCTAACTTCACTGTTCTCAGAAGCGGTGATATCCATAGAATAAGAAATCAGGCTGCTCTTTAATTCTCTTTGAAATATTTTAAAAGCAGACTTTTGCAAATTCTTAAAAACAGTTGACCATTAGAGTAAGATATATCTGTAGTCCTAGACTCTAGTGACCTAAAATTAGGACTGCATTTTAAGCATTGTGAAATAGACCTTAATAGGTTCTACAAAATGACACAAATTTTATCTTTCATCTGTACTTTAGATGCATTTTCTCCTGGCCTGAGTTACTTGGAAACTATTTGTACCTCCATGTTCCAGGGAAATTTTCCTTTCCTTACAAAGATTGAAGGGCTTTTTTGGATCAATACCTCAATGCATTACACTGCTGTCCAGTTCTAGGTCTTATCCTTCCCTTCTCCCGCACCCTTTTCAAACAAATCAACATTCTTGGTCAGTACCCGGCCCTGCCCAGCCTTGCTGTCAATCTTTATTTTCCACACTGATTGCACATACTAGCTTTGGTAGTTTGGAAGAAAAATTATCCATAGTTTCATGAATCAAAATATGAGATATGGGGTCATCCATTTTCGCATCTGTCCGTGAAAGAGCAGGAAACCTCCCAAACTTGATTTTGTCCATTTTACAGATCCCCAGCATGATTCCTAGTAGTAGTGATTTTTCTGTGCTTATGCAAATCCTATAGAAAATTTAGTCTAAACGAATCATGGAGGAAATTAATTGAGAGGGTTATTTTCCTTATCAGAATTTATTCTTAGTAGGAATGTCACAATCCATTAAATATCTATTCAATCTATTTTTCAGCACTGCTGTAACTTCAGGAGCAAACTCAAGACTCTGCTTTCCAGCCTGCTTTTCACTTTGGCTATAGCTAGGGCCTTCACGTCATGGATCTCTACGTGGCACCAGTGAGAGCAAGGTCAGGGGAAATATGGTGTTTTGGATCAGTATTCCTATTGGAAAGCAAGGACCCTTTCAGGTATCACGATCAGAAAAGGACAGCCTCTTTCTTCTCCTTCCCATCCATTTCAGAAGTCTTCAAAGGGCAGAGCAGCCCCTTGGGGGCTTGAGCCTATTGCTTAGACCCACCTGCCATGCAATATCCGACATACAGGACACTATATTGTGAACAGATGTGGGAAATGTTTGACTTTCCTTAGCCTTCATAGCTGGAAGCAAAGAAACACTCTCAGTAGGATGTCAACTAGCTCCAAGTAGCTTTTAACTTTTTGGAGTTTTGCATTCATCAAACTCTGCAGACATAATTTTGTATGCATTTTAAATACTAGAATGACAGACAATGAGAGTAAAAAGCAATTAGAAAAATTAAAATAATGCCAGAAAAAGACTATTTCTGCTTCATTACTGACAGAAGGCACTAAGCTTTTAGCATTACTGGAGAAATAGTCTTTTTCTTTACTAATTGAAGATTTATTTAAAGCAAGCTATGTGATCAAACTATTACTGAAAGGTGAGTATTAATAGCCTTAGATGCTTTCAAACCTATACTGAAACCTGTCATATTTACCTTAAAAAAAAGTCATTCAATTTTGGAACATCTAGTAAGAATTTGGACATTCAATATGTTGAGTATCTCTGTCTATCAGATTCTTGGTTCTCTAGTGTCTGTAGGGGAAAACAGGAAAGCTTTCCTGTTGCTTATTTAGCTATACCATCAAGAGCAGAAGTCATTATTTTAAACTAAAGGGCAAACTTACAGGACACTGCTGAAAACAGGAAATCCTGCATGACTTCCTTGCAGTATTTTAAGTGAAACCACAAACAGCAGCTACCCAGCATGGAACAAGCCCTGCTCTGATTGCTGAGCTGTAATCCACCACCAGATAAAATGACAAGTACCTGTATGAGATAGAAGGCTTAAGAAATGGCTAATAGCAGGTTTTGATGAATTACCTAATCAACACACATGAAAGGAAGGAGATTGTAGAGATGATTTACTAAGATGAGACTCCAAGACTATCTCAGCCAGAGGAACTGTTACTGGATTCTAAATCCTACTCTGGAGAAAAAAAAATCTCCATGGGGTCTTAGAAGAAACAATCCGTCGAGGTGTTGGAAGTGGCTACCCAGTCTGATACCACTGACCCAGGCCCATGTGGAAAGCAAGCTGCCAGACGAAGCACCCTTACTGCAGGGCTTCTGGAGGCACAGAAAATAGTTGCAGTTCTTCCATGTCTTTTAAATGTCTAAGCCCAATGTATAACCTGAACATTGAGAATAATCAGCCTAGGCCGCATGTTAAGTTCTTTCTGTGAGAACTAACCATGTTGTTTCCGTATACATTTAAGGAAAGAAATTCAACCAAAGTAACGAATGCCCAAATGGAATCCCAACTAGGCAAAGGTTCCCCTAAAAACAGGGAAAAAAAGGACAATAAAAACACACATCGGGAGAAAGTTGGATTGAGAAGGAAAGGAGAGAGAAAATTATCTGAAAACAAAACAGAGGACAAAAGGCAATAAGAAAAATATATGGCAATTAAGAGAAAACAGAGAAATGGAGGAATAACAAATGACACAGAGGGAGGAGAAGATTGCTCGAGCTCCGATGTTGCCAGGCTCGCCTGGCAGGAGGTAGGAAAGGAGAAGGAAACATTATTCCTGAGAGCTGGCAAATGGGGGGACACCATGGCCAGGAAGAAATGCCCCGCCGCTCTCTGTGCCCCTCACTTTCATCTTCCAGAACGAGCACTAAGTAAATATACACTCTCGTGCAACTCAGTCATGGCCCCGGAGCTCTTTCATTTCCTAACCTTTCCCCAGCTGCTGGTCTGAACTGGTGGGAGTTCACACTAAGCCAGGCTGGATTTCAAAGCAAAGGTCCCCAAGGTGGCAAACTGCTCTTTAATTCACTGCAGAGCCTCCGTGCTGCAGGAATTGTTTCAGACGCACAATCTGAAACTATTTAGGGTCACCAAATAATTGTATCATGAGAAGCCGCTGCGCACTTCAAATCTGCTAATGTTAAAATCTAGCTATGCAATCTACTGATAGAATTAATGAAGAAAAAGGCGGAGTCTGGCACTTTATTAAGAAATGCTAATCAACCTGGTTTTGAAGTGTCCCTCATTTACATTACAAACATTATTATGAAAATTCAACATTCTGCTTCTCTGTGCAGCATTGTACTGCTCTACTGAACATCAAAATATTCACTTTCTTGGCGGGGGGGAGGGAGTAAAAAAATCACGATCAAAGATAACTTGAATTACTTGCTAATTTCACCTTAATTTCACTCCTGGGACAATAAGCCATCCTCCTAAGTCTGCTGCCCTGTAACAAATTCTGATATATGCTTATAGGCCCCTAAATATATTCCCACAAGAAGCAAATGAATAAATATGCATCAGAGTGATTTACATAGCCTTCAGCATGAGCATGCTAGAACTGTACATAAACTCACTACTGTTTACAGTGTGCAAAACTCATTAAACTCCCTTGTGAATACAGCAAAGAAACTTATTTTCTAATTTATTAGAAGTATTCTCACCGGTGTCCTATTCAACCTCACCCAGTGAGGGATATGTATATCCCAGACACATTTTTATTCTCCAGAATCATTACAAGATATGAAAATCATTAGAACTATATACTTTTGATTGCATACTAAAACTTCGCGCATTCTCAAGTAAAATCTGTCTTTGCCTTTATAGAGTGGATGAGTTGATACAAATAACTACCAAGTAGTCCTTAGGCTAGTTGGTCCATGGAGTCTTGTCTACCAAGATCCTAGGGAGAGAGAGCGGAGTCAGTGACTAGCTTTATAAATGCATATAAAAATAAGAAATTACACGTGAAAAAGCAGGTCACTAGTTTATAGCTCTCAGTTGTTTCTTCAGTTCCAACAACTGCATGTGAAATATGTCAAAATATTTCACCTGTGAGGAACAGGTGGAACTCAGGAGGACAACTTTTATCTTGAAAAACTCCCGACGTTGTGCACAATTTCCAGAATTTTTAGCAAGGCCGGATGGACTAAACTGAAAGAAACATTTAAAAGATACCTGAGCAACAACATAATATATCTACACTGGAGGTATCACTTAAAGGAGATTGCTCAGAGGTTATGACTGAGCAGCTAAACCCAGCCAACACAACATAGCTGCTTCTTTAGACACAAGCCTCTTCAAGAAGAAAAGTTTACCTCAGCTTCTGAAAAGAAAAATACATATTATTGCACCCCCCCCACCCCGGTTTGTAAAGAAGAGGATAAAAGGTTGTCACAGTCTTTTCAGAAACGGAAACAACTACATGTTGGGTGTCACAACGGGAAACAAGACACATTAGATAATGAGAACAGGCTCACTCAAGGACAAAGGTGGATGAACTGAAATAAAATGCAAATCTTCTGGGGACACAGCCCAAATTAAGCTCATAACGCCACTCATAGTTGAAGATGGAAACCTTTCAACTTGCCTGTATTATGAACAAGTTTATTCTTTATTCTCTGTGTTATAGATTTTCTTTCTTTTGGAGGAAAAGAGAGAAACAGTAGTTTAGTACATGTTCAGACACGTTTTATGTGCACGTCTGCTACCAACACCTTCAAAGAAATAGAAAACTAGAAAACACAAGCTGGCCCATCCACCGAGAAGGCTCATGGAATAAAGGCCAGCACTACACAGAGTGACGGAGACTGCAGAAGGACCCAAGCTGTTTTATCAGCAGCTTCCTCACATCCAGCTTGGCATCGGGGCAAGAAAACCTCAGAAAAAGGATCTCTGCCCCTGAAGGCGAGTGGCAAAGTCTGGCTCGTGTGTCCAGGAGCTGCTGTTTCCAAAGCAGCCTACTGGGTAGGGCCACCCGACACTATGTCCTCTGGGCTCTGTGCTAGTAACCTGGCTGCCAAAAGAGTAATTATATATTTACCATGACGTTTTTCTGTAGTTCAACCTACCTGAAATAACGCAGGCCCTGAAAGCTGCCCATTTTACAGGGTGAAACTGGAGGCATGTTATGGATGAAAACAAAGTGTCCTAATGTGGTCTTCATGAACTGTGACATGTAGGAAGGAGCCCAACCTGATGAAATCTGGCATCTACCACCTTTCCGGAGCAGTTCCTGAAACAAAGTGGCTCTGCAGCCAGCCCTAAACTCGGTCTGCGAGACAGCAAGGAGGAGTAGTCCATAAGGGAGCTGGTTGCTTCATTACCATCTCTGCTTAGACTAGATTGTGCCTTTGCCTTTATATATATATATATTTATATGTATGTATGTGTATATATATGTAAAATATATATAATATATATATAAAAAAATATATATATATGTACGATATTATTCATGTGCTTGTTTCCTTTTTTTTTTTTTCTCCTTTGAAAATAAGGTTAATCTTGGCAATAGGAAAAATATATCTGCATTAGATTCAATAATACCTGTATGGAAGAATGTATGATTGTCAGCTCAGTCAAAATGTAAATGTTTCTGTATGATAACAAGGACTACATCCTAGCGGATTATCTGGCTTCCTAATTTCAAAGGCACATGCACTTAATGGCACAAACTGATTCTACAGAATATCTTCGGTCACATGAACTTTTAGCCTACTGAGCACATTTTGTAACTGAGGACAGGGACTTGAGAATCACTAAGTTAGGGTATATAACTCTTGCCTATTCTGCCTACGTCCTCAAATTACACTTCCACAACATTATCTACAACAGTGGGATGGATAGCCTAACAAGGAGCCAAAATACACGGCCTTTCAGATGCTGCTTCTACACCCTGAGAATGCTCACATCTTACTCCCTACTTGAAGTCCGGACCAAAAATTGTTCAGTCTCAACTGCAGCCTAACAAAGTGGAAAATCTGAAAGCATTCTTCTTTTATGCCAAGAGAGAGGGTTACAGGTTTCCCTGACACGCTAGGTTTGGCCAAGGAAGAAGCTACACGTCATGGAAGAGAGGGACAGCGAACCATGCTCAGCAGCACCTCCCTGTCAAGCAGCACCTTCTTCTGAAATTCTGCAGGTAAACATTGTGCTACCATATCCCTCGTGATGAATAGTATGTTCATTACTATTCTTTCAACATGGATTGCAGTTTTGGATGTCCTTCAAATTTTCCTTTTTTTTTTTTTTTTTTTTTTTTTACTAATCTGGGTGGTTGAAATGTCAAAGATCTTAAGGGAAATATAAAACATTATTTACTCTATTGAAATTGAGTTTCTGAACCACAGGCTTTGGTCTGTTCAGTCAATGTGACTTGAAACACAGCATGCCCACATAACAAAGTTCTTTAATATATTTTCTGGATCTGTATTATCTTTGTGTCCTCTACTGCATAATACTCCCAAAGACATCAAAAAAGCAGGTAAATCAGCATATAATTTGTCAAGCAGGCTGCATTCATTTAATTGAGCAATTTCCATTCTCAGTATTTAGACAGAGCCAAAGGAGCTCTTTGAGAAGGCAAAGGGAAAACAACTGTTTTCACTTTTCCTTTAAAAAGCATGCATTTCTGTCATGGAGGAATGGGATTTAGGAAAGGTAAGAATATAGCAGACACACTGACTTCCTGATTTTCCTCTTAGGTCAACATATTTTAAGGGATAACCCTGGTCCTGCAGTAGGCCCTCTCTCTTTTATCTGGGTACCCAACAATCTTTACTAGTATCATGCAGATGCGGGAATGGTTATTTAAGCTTCTCTATTCATAACATTTATTGCATAGCAATCTAGTAAGTATTAGCAGAATAAAATCTATTAAATAACAGACATACTAAAACAGGAGAACAGAGGACATAAAATTAATAAATAAAAAAGCATATGGGTAGGCACAGCCAAACCCCAGGGCTTGATGGCTTTTGAGGAAGTGCCTGAAACCAGATACATCAGAAATACAGGAACAAATTACACTTTAAGATACATTTTTTTTTCCTGCTAATTGATCACACTCACTATTCATTCCCTTGGTTTCCCACTCCTATTGAGTTTCTGTTTTAATCAGTATTTCAAAACCAAGGGGTTGATCCAAAGCCCACAGGGACCACTGAAAAATTTCTTTGACTTTAATATAGAGTATAGGCACCAGAACTGCATTAACTAACTAGGTTTCATTACAGATTAACAATATGCAAAACAAAGCATAATATATTTGAAATTATAGCTTTTACAATGCTTTAGTTACACTTTAATCACATAGACATTTGCTCTGGGACTCTGACTTTTTATATCTAAGTGGAAACAGAAGCTATCATTTCAACAGTGTAAACAGAAAAATACATATTACAGCAACTATACTGAATGCCTTCTACAGCACTCCAAAAGACAAGTTGCAATTTAAACTTCAACTTCTTAAAGTCTGAACTTTAACCAGGATACCTGAGGCTAGTAATTATAACTCCACAGAGATTACAGAAAGGGAACACTGGAAAAAAAAGTCAATAAAGAAACCTTTTAGAGAAATACTATCTGTGGGACAAATGGTTGCAGCATTCATTCTGTAAAACTCTACCTGAAGGAGAGGAGACCTTAAGCCAATCCTTAGCGTAAGTGCTCCAGATATTATAGAACAGCTCCCTGCAATAGGGGAAACGCAATTTCTTTGTAGGGAGCATTACTGCTTTTTAAATGACAAAAGAGGTGTTAAAGCTCAAGTTTACTGAAAATCCTGTCATTTACCTTTCGTTTACAACACTGCACAGACAGAATCCCAGAATAGTTGAGGTTGGCAGGGGCCTCTAGAGATGATCCAGTCCAACCCCCTGCTCCAGCAGGGACACCCAGAGCAGGGGCACAGGGTGGCATCCAGGCAGGCTTGAAGATCTCCAGAGAAGGAGCCTCCACAGCCTCTCCGGGCAGCCTGTTCCTGAGACGGATGCTGAAGAGGAACCATCAAGATTTTCCTACCACGAGTCCCATTCTACTCAAGTCCCAGTCAGCGGATGTAACATGTGGCAAGTGCCACCTCACTTGATTTGTTTTTCCCTTCTAAAAATAAGGTTTCAAATTATAATCTCGGGGTGGTACCTTGAACTTCCATGAAACTGCATGGAGCTAGCAGAAGTATTCAGCCCATTTATCATCCCTTTGTTTCTTGCTTGACATCGATGATAGCCTAATTTTTCCTCTGCATAAATAGAACATTCACATCACATCAAATTTTGAAGTCATTAGTTAGTATATTCAGCAGATTTATATTAATAAAGCAATAACTGTATCTCCGGCTTTTAAAGTGGCAATTCAAAATAGAAAAACAGGTGCTGTTTAAATAGCATCATCATTATTCTAATTGATACCTTACAGCTAACTCTACAGCAGAGGGAGCAGCTATGAGCACACAACTCCCACGTATGCTTTAGTTCAAGTCAGCGTCTCTCCCTCCGGCAGGCGCGAGCATCACTGGCTTGGCAACGGGAACAGCTCCTGCTGATGCCTGCGGATCTCTATCCTGAGGGCAGGCTATTGATTTGGCTTCCAAACGGTAAACTACCCTCATTGCAGAGGAACGGCAACTCCTGCCAGACGCTGGATCGTTAAATGAACCCCCTCCAAGTGGACCCGTTGCCAAAAATAAAAGCACTGCCGTGACTGTGTTCTCCGTGGCTGCGTATCTGCTCCAGGAGACTCCAGCCCTGGAAGGCGGGAGATTCAGCAAGCCAAATCCCAGAGCCTGCAAGGCACAGGGCAAGAGCACAAGCAGGAGAGATTTTTGGAAGGTCCAGGGACAAGTAAGTGCTCATCTGCAATGCTGATTAATCTGTCTCAAGGCATCTTAGTGCATTATAGGCGAGCATAAGCGTCTTCTAAAGCACAGCACACATTTAGCTCCCTAAAAACAAAAATATTCCAAATATTTCTTCTCTCACTGCAAAAATAAGCACAGGGAGAAAATTCCCAAGTCTGCTGCAACATGTATTTAAAAGATATCGGCATTTATGCCCCAGGTAAAATGAGCCGGCCAAAATAAAAAGCAATTCATATGGATTTGTTATTTTAACAACCTATTATGCATAATGAATATGCAAATAACAAGAACAATAGTACTTAAATTTCAAACATAGTAATTTTCACCCAATTGTTTATTCATCTGTCTTTTACCTAATCCCTGTGATAGGCACTCAAGAAGCAGCATAAAATATTTGTTCATCGTGATGTGAAGATAAAGACTACAACTTCCCACACAGGCACATTTGGAAGCAGTTCAGGTATGCAGGCACCTGTGCTCCAGCTCAAGACTTAAAGAGATTTCATTTTGTTTAAGAATACAGGCATATATGTAAGAAGGTAATTAATTAGTGCTGAACAAGTTAGTGTGCCTTAACTGAGTACATTACAATTTCAAAGTGTGTTTCTTACACTAGCATGGAAAGGTTAAATGAAAGAAAAGAGTACAAGCAGAAGGGCAACATCCCTCTGACCATTTATATGAAAATTTAATTGAAAAAAAGAGATAGCGGAGGAGGGACACGCTACAAATTTGCAAAACCTGGGCAAGAAGCACAAAAGACGGGGAGCATTGCACTGTGCA
>JAWLRI010000928.1:248458-332162 GCA_034781795.1 Crypturellus tataupa | reverse complement strand
GAAGGCCAATGGGCTCCTGGCTGCAGCAGGAGCGTTGCCAGCAGGGCCAGGGAGGGGATCCTGCCCCTCTGCTCAGCTCTGGTGAGGAGCACTGGGTGCAGGTGGGCTCCCCAGGACAAGTGGGATGTGGAGCTTCTAGAGAGGGGCCAGCACAGAGCCACAAAGACGATGAGGGGACTGGAGCATCTGTTGCATGAGGAAAGACTAAGTGAGCTGGGTCTGTTTAGCCTGGAGAAGAGATACTGAGAGGAAATCTGAACAATGATGGATATCTGATCTGATATATAAATTCCTGAGAATGTAAAGAGAATGGGGCCAAACTCTTCTCTGTGGTGGCCAGTGACAGGACAAGGAGTAATGGGTAAAAAATGAAACACAGGAAGTTCCATCTCCACGTGAGGAAGAACTTCTTTCCTGTGAAGGTGCCAGAGCCCTGGCACAGGCTGCCCAGACAGGCTGTGGAGGCTCCTTCTCTGGAGATCTTCAAAACCTGCCTGGATACCATCCTGTGCCACATGCTCTGGATGTCCCTGCTGGAGCAGGGTTTGGACTAGATGACCTCCAGAGGCCCCTTCCAACCTCACCCATTCCATGATTCTGTGATCAGTTTTCAGACTGCTAATAAAAAAAAAAAAAAAAAAAAAAAAAAAAAAAGGCAAATTGCAAAGGCAAGTTCACTCTCCTATGACTTAGGGACATTGGATCCTTCCAAATTCTCTGACACACCCCACCCAAACACCAACACCTAATTACTACAGTGCTGCATTGAAGGCAAGGAGATCTCAATACTGAAAGATGTCATTTTGCAGGAAAATGGGGTAAAACAAGTGGGGATATGTATTATATATATAAAATATATTTAACAGACCACTAGAAAACCTTCCCCATTAGCCATTAGTTCACCAACGCTCTTCAACCCACACGCAGCCCTGTGCCACGTGCTCTAGGTGACCCGGCGTGTGCAGGGGGTTGGACTAGATGACCTCCAGAGGCCCCTTCCAACCTTCGGCATTCTGTGATTCTGTGTAAGGACTTCGATGCACTGGGGCCACACTACCTCAGCAATCAGGCCCACATTAAAAAAGTTTCTTAGAAACGTGTACTGGAAATTAAAAGAAACGGTCTATCTATAAAACAGCACACCGTATCTATATCAGAGACAATCTATGATGACAACAGTAGTATCACAGAAAGAGGAAGACAAAGACAAGAACTTCTGAGGTCCATTTTATGAATCTTAGATTAGCATTTTGTTCTCTCAGTTAGTCTTTTTTGTGTCCCTTTTTGCCTGCCTGCCTTCTCAAGTAAATTACCAGCAGGAGCTATGAAGATTTTAATAAATACACTATTTTGTGCTATCTTGAACCCATTGCTTCTCTTCTTTGTGAAATGGGCCAGGCTCAGTCACCTAGAAAGTGAAGTTTACTTGCCATGGAAATATTCAAATCTATATGTATGCATCAAAAAGTGACGCATGGCACTGGCCTCTCCGCTACGACTGCTGACTAACAGAGTATTTATTAAGTCGGTTCTTTTGTAAGTTAATGCCAGCAAGAAAGAAAAATTTTTGAATGAGCTAATCTAGTAGGGAAGACTTCAGTATCTCCTTGCGCTCCTCAGAAGTATGTCATGCCACAGAGCACTCAGCTGTAACTACTAGGGTTCACTATTCCAAGAAATACACCATAAAGTCGTTAATAGGATCACCTGCTTTTGCTATGGTAAAAGGATTAAAGCATGTAAAGCAAAACATGCATAAATAAAATAGATGTAAATACACTCTTGTGCCCTTGGAAAGATGCATTGTACGGTCACATGAGCAGCAGCACTGCATAAAGAAAAAGGATGTTTGCTGCGCGGAGGGACCTCTCTTGGGATGCCACAGAACAGGGAGCTGGTTGCAATGTAAACCCCAAATGCAGACCAAAAGTATTACCTTGGAGTTGTAAAAAATCAGAAGAAGAAAACACAACTCTGTGTAGGCCTTTGGGAATTTAATAATTATCTGGATTTACGTAAACAGACAGACAAAACCATCTTGTAGCACAGAGCACCTCTGGAGGTTTTTCCTTCAGAGCTCACCAAGGGTGCCAGGTACTCAGCAGAGAGCCCTAACCAAATCAAGGCTCAATATGGAGAAACCATTAAGTATACAAAACAAAACAGAAGTCCACTCCTTTGACTTTATTAACATAAAGCATTTTAAAATATCAGCTTGATAATCAGTACTTTACAAAAATGTGATCAGTTATCCTGAGTTGCCTGGAGAAGGTAGCAGCTGCTCATGACCTCTGCGTTTGCAAGAACTGCAGCTGGAAGGTTGAAAGAAAACAAAAATAAAAAGAAGGGGAGACTTCTTCAATAAACATGTAATAAAGCAGTGGAAAATGTGACAGAATGCTGCAGAAGCTAAGCATTATGTGAATTCAAGAGCAACAAGGGACATTCATGGAACTAAAATCTATTAAGAGTCACCAAACAAAATTACGTTATCTTTGGTTTAGGGAGTTTTTGCGATAAATACCCAGAAGATGGGAGAATATTTGGAGGAAGCATCTCTGTAATGGCCCCTGACAGGACACTGAGCTAAGTGCATTTTCAGCCTGAACTGGTATTGCCAATATCCCTTTCTTATTTCACAACTACTAAAATTTCACTGGAGCTTTGGAGATTTCAACCTTTAAACTCCATTTCTGTCACTGTACCACTCTTGATCCAAATGCCTATGGCCTTCTACTTGATAGCCATTCTGGTCATCTGTTCATGACTCAGAATCCTTTAAAACCAGACCCTGTTTCAACTTCTGGTGGACTGGATATTCTCTATCAAAAGTCTCAAAATAAAGCTCTATTCAATATTGCAGACTATCTTTCTATTTTATTTATTTAACCAGTTCAACCACAATGATTTTTTCTTTTTTTACACACTGCCGAATTTCATTTGCTTTATCATTTTACTCAACTCAAATGTGATTTTTTATCAGACGGCATAACAGAAAGATCACTTCAAGGCCAGTACCCCATATAATGTAATTTAGCTCCATTACCCAATTTGCTTAAAACATTCTGCCTGGGAACAGTCAGTAATAAAAAGCACTTCAATCCATCTCATCCTTGAGCTATGCCATAATTTTCAATTCAGGGTGTTAGCTCTAAGAAAAGAATTGTAAGCTAGACTCTCTTACAAAAATATCAAGTATGTTAAAAAAAAACAGCAAATGAACTTGAGCGATGTTTTTTTCTCTTACTACTTCAGTCATTCTAACAACTTCAGTCTAAACAGTATTTAAACAGATTAGCATACATGGGTACAAAAGATCGAGACTATCTATCTCACACAAGATATAGATTTTTAAAGGTATCTATTTCAAGTGCTAAAATCCAACTGACTTTCAACAAAATTCATACTCCAACCTTGCACGGCTTTTCTTTAATACTATGACTTCAGGGTAAGATTCTTCAAAGTTTTCCTCCCCTGTTGGCTGCTAGTTTGGACTTTATCTTCTTTACTGAAAAAGGTATTTGGATTTCATACCACCACAAACAGTTTTATTTGACATACCACAGATGCCAAAATCTCCTTCCCTCCTTACTTCCCTTCTTCTCTATTCTTGGACACAAATTTAGACAATATTCTTGCAGGGTAAAAGGTGAAGCTCTATATTAGTGAGTGATTGAGATTCTTCCATCTTTAATTCAAAATCAACTTTAAAGAGGAAAAGCATGGAGAGAGGGCACTGCTGCAAACTCTTACAAACACCTTGCAAAAATGGGATCTATTGTTGTGTGAGTAAAATCTGTCTCACATTTTTGAAACACATAAGGGGTAGAGGCAGGGTGTTAACCACAAGCACGGGCTGCTGTGGACTGCTAAAGAATAACATATGATAGTGGATTTACCCTCTTTTATTAGGGCAAATAATCCAAGAGCATTTTCCATTAGCAAATACACTCCTGATTCGAAGTAGTATCACTAGTGCACTTGAATTCATCTCCCCAGTATTTTTTTTTCCTATAACTAGAGCTGAAAAATGAAATCAATAAAATTGAGCTGTATAAATGTCTTCTTTACACTCAAATGGCATGCTGATTTTCAAGGCTAGTAGATGGCCTATGCAAACATGTATCAAACATATATGATATAATTAGCTTGTGTTTCCAATTGCACCACAAGCAAAAAAAGTTATCCTGTGACACAGGATGACACCAGAACTAGCAAAATTTCCAGGTAACAGAAATGTATATTACATATATATAAACACCAATCATGTTACATTTGCATTCCTGTACTGGCAATGAGCCTTTCCTGTAGCTGTTGTTTTTGCCATGAGTTCAACCCCACCGCTGTGGAATCCCACCTGTCATACCAAACGATGTTGAAGTATCGTTAAGACAAATAAAAGCAACTCGTGCTGGACCATACCTGCACTATCCCGAGAGAATCCACAAACTTCATCTCAGGAAAGAGAGAATGAACTGATGAGATCCACCTAAGAGGTAGACAGAGCATCTTCCTACTACCAGAACTGAATGGTTTGGGACTATCAGCCTGGGAGAGATGACAACTCCCTCTCTCTCAAAAAAAATCACTTCTTACAAGCATACGGATAGATCTGGATTGATTATATTTCTGTGTTGGCCTAAATTCATACAGAAATATCATAAGCAGAGCAGATAATACACAGAAATTCATAAATCCTGGCCTAGAAACTCCTAGATGTGCTTCTATGACATAAGAAGCTTCTATGACATAAAGACTTGATACAGCACAAGATTAAGAGGCACATGTCTGTGAAGACTTCCTTCAATAGCATCCTCCATGTCCTTCCAAGTTAAAGTGTAAGGTTTAGGTGTTATCTTATTGAGGCCAGCATTCCCCTCCATTTAGCAAGGACAAGTTTTGTTTCTTTCTTTTCTATCTGCTTTCCTTCCTTAAGCTGAGGGCTCTTGCAATTAATTTAAAAACTATGTTTAATTTAAAAAATATATTTAAAAATGACTTACAGACAGTAATATTAGTGAATCACATTTTTAGTACTTCCTAGCTGACAAGCGCCACTGATCAAAGAGTCAGTTAAATCCAAAGCAAGAGTTATGTAATAAAGAGAAAAAAAAAATTTCTAAGCTGCAGCTAATAAAGTTTTGAGTACAGAGCCAACACAACTAGCAGATCTGTAAAGAAGTCATTAGTTACTTGAAACCAGCTGACTCTTCTCTTCCAAAACTCAGTACATTGTATTTCACTCAGGAAACCTTTCTCTTTTCCTCTAATTCTTCCTATGTCTCTAATAATTAATTCATTTTGCTTACACTGCAGCCACTGCGAAATCCTGATTTCAGTTCCTCAGTAATAGATTTCAGCCAAAGGCAACACACGGTGCCATAACCTCAATTACAACTCGCACCAGAGAAGACTCCACTTATTTTCTGCTGGAGTCACTATTTTGCTCTAAATGAAATTCTAGATGGGGGTGCCAAAGATGGGCAGAAAAAAAAAGAAAAACAGATAATATGAAAAAAAATCCATTTCAGAGACAAGATAAAAGATCTATATCAAGAAACACAGATTACAGAAGTGCATCACTTCTAGAAGTCATCCTGTCCAACATTAACCGTTAACTAAAAAATACAGCACCTAAAATATGTTTGTAATTTAGTCTGTTATAGAGAGTAAAAACAACAAAGGTAATAAAATTATTTCTAAAACACAGAATTCTCCAGAAAAAAAAGTACTGAAAACTTTTTGTGAAAATGCTTAGTCATGAGATATTTTCTACTACATTATATGCTTGAGAAAGCTTAATTGTAAATTTCCTGAGTTTTTAACAACACAATTTCAATATCTTAAGAGGATATATTGATATTAAGAACAATACACACAAATATATAAACAAATTAAGACTATATAGAGTTTATCTTCACACTATTTTTAAATGATTCCACTCATGCCTAATCTCCCAGTCTCCCCAATGGTCCTTTATGGGCTATTATATTCTCTTGCTTTTTGCCAGAAAGGGCAAATCAGGAGCTCTGTGTCCTCCTCTGTGGCCCTTCCCGCACACGTGAGCACCAGCCACGTTCAAGAACAGGTTGCAGGCTACAGCTAACCCTCAAGAGCTGCTACCCTTCCTCTGTCTATAGAGTTATGGAAGAACAACGGTGTTTTCTGTCTCATCTGCTCACACCCCTAGCAGCACCTACTCCTCCACTACAGCCTCGACCTCTGTCTCACGTTTGCCCCAGAAAGAACCCCTCTGGTGGGCCCACAAAAACGCCCTGGACAAACTGGTGTTGTCCTTCATGCACGCAGCAGTCAGAAAGGGCATCTACACTCCCATGCGGCCAGTCTGGTTGAAGCAGATAGAATTAGCTGTGCAGTGCCTACAGATGGGCCTAAAAAGCCTTTTTTTTTTTTTCCACCCCCACAAAGTAGGGAAAAACAAAAAACAAAACACAAAGATCAAATTTTGTTTCCCTGAATGAAGTCCTTTTAGAGATCTGACATTCCAACAAAGGTTCAAAGACTTTCTACAAAGTGAAAAATTAGATAGAAGACCTTGAAATACGAATGAAGAAGTGCTTTGTCCAATTAACCTTCAACCTTAAAAAAAAAAAAAATCTGCTGGCTCGAGATCACAGAAGGCAAAAAAAAGTGAGAAGGAATCTTTACGGGGGATAGAAATAATGTTTAAAATCTTGCACATAATGATAACTTGACAAGAATTTTCCATATGAAATCACCACTATAGCTACATGAAATTACTTTTCCCCCCCTTGCAAAGAATAAAAGCTAAATAAAAGAATAAAATAATTTGCTATCTTAATGCCCATTATTTATTCACTTGCAAAGGCAGAGAATCATTCTCTTGTCTCAGCTTATGCAACTCCTTCTGGCCACACGGACCAAGAAATATCTCACATTGCGGTAGGTATGACAGAGAAACCTCAAATCCCTTTTTCCTTTAGTAATTAAACTCAGCAGATATTTTAATTTACACACACTTCATGTAGGGATTATATATGTTTTTTTCATCAAAAGAAGCCTCACAAATCAAAATAGCCAAAGGAAAACAAAAGAGGTATGTGATAGAAAGCAACAAAAAAGGAAAAAACAAAAAGAATGAGAAATTATTGATGGATTTTCAAACAACTTTTGAAAAATGCACAACTTTTTAACAGTTTTTAACAACTTTTTAACACGTAGTAGTTTAGTGCAGTGAAGTAATGAAACTTATGATGAGGAGTAAACTAAAGTTTAGTTTTGTGTCTTAGCTGCAATTGGCAATGATCTGACTCATTTCCCTCGTGTCTTACGTTTAGTATTCCTATAACATCTGTGGCATAAATATCTTTAATCACCATATTCATTCTAGATGAATAAAAAATAGTCAATGTCCTTGTAATTTTCAGAACTGTAATAAAGAAATAAAAAGAAATAAAGTAGTTTTAGAAGAAATTGAAAGAAAAACTGGCAAGTGACAAGAACAATGGCCCAATATTTTCCACATAGGGCTTTTTGCAAAGAGGTGGCCCTATTCACCATGATCGAGCTCCTTAGTTTGTCTTGAGACAACAAAAAAAGACAAAAAAAAAGAAATAAGTGAATTATTGTACGACCCAAAATAACTGGAGCCATGTGGAAAAAGATTAGAGCAATCTAGGATAATGTTGAAGACAAAAGCAATTCTCCTCCTCTTTGTTTTCTCCAAACCTTGTTATCTTGTCAGGGTTACTCAAATCAAGTAACAGCAGTGACTTACGCTGTCACCAACCTCAAGCTGACTGGAATCACATAATTTGGGGATCAACAACAAGGTTACGGAGAGGCCCGGGACAGAAAAGGCCCTGCGCGCAAGGCTAATACTTGGCTTGTTACCTATTCATCAGCCTCACCCTGCCCTGCAACCCTTACGGACTGATGAACATGAAGGATTTGGAAGCTAAAGCACTAAGGGGTTACTGGTACTTGTGTCAGCCTAGAATACAGCTTCGTAACCAAGAGCAGAACGAGACCAGTGAGGAGTCAACCGAGTTGTGGACTCAAAAAGAAGGACACACTCTTGCTTTCATCTCCTTCGAGTAACATGTTTGTTTTTTTATGCACACAGATATATGTATGTATAAAATTTTATCGATAACATACTAACCCGCTGCCAAAATTAGTTCATCTACGCTAAATTTTGTCCCAAAGCAGCTTTAAAACACTAGGCAGACAAATGCAGGGAATAAGAAACGCGTCCCCAGAGGTTAACTGAAGCTAACTAAAATATCCCATCGTTTAGCACAATATTAAAAAATGTATTTAAAAACATTATTTGTCATCTTTTGGACTCCAAAGCTGAAGCGCCACACATGGATTCCTGGCAAAAAGGTTGCACAGGCTTTAGCCCCTCTACCCTTTCCTACGGCCATGAAACACCAGTCCAGCCATCCTTCCTCGATAGCTCTTCATCCAATCTCTGGGCATAATGTCACCTCTCTGACTGGGCTTGGCTCCATCGCTGACTTTTTCACACAGCGTATCACGCCCAGCCTTTATCACCATTTCTACTCTTCCAAAAGAGCAAGCCCGCATCAGAAATGAAGTTGTAAGTAGCATTAATGATTAATACAAGGATTTATAAGATATGTCAAATAACTCTATGAGCTTCCTGAGCAGAAATCTTTCAGAGGCAAAAAAATACTGATTCTTCTCCATGATTCAAAGAGCCAGATTTATTTCTTTAAGAAAAAAAAAAGAAGGCATGGGGGGCAGAAAAGCATGTACTTTAGCATGTATCTTTAAAGTATTTTTGAAGCACCTCTACAAACTCAGGAGAATTACTTAACTGGCCAACTAGTCAGGGAGATCTTCCTAGCAGAAAAAAATTCAAGACGACAACAGCCTTCTAGGCATTCCTAAATTACTTTGTGCTCCTGCATCCGCTGCAGCGACCTGACACAGCACTGCACAACAGCCCGGGAGGAACTTGCACACGAGCTGAGGATCGCTCTGTTACTAAGGGTTTCCAAGCAAATACTTTACAATTAACACTCCTTCTTCATCTGCAGAATGAGTCATATATTTACATTAAATACCCACTCAATAAAACGGCACGCATTGACTTACGGAGCGATTTCAGCTGGCTGTTACTGTGGACTGTGATCTTTCATGCTGGTTTTTACTGCGCCGGGAAGGGAGCGACCCTTGGTGCTAGGATGTAATACTAAGCCGAAGCTTTTCTTTCATCTCTCTCCAAGCTCCAACTTCCACATATGTGCTGCTCTTCAAGAGCACAAGGAAGGATAACAGAGCACACCAAAAGAAAGTGAGGAAAATCAAGAAATCCAGGCTCTGTAACCTTTGCTCACCCAGGAAGGGTTTTGACTTGACACCACATAGACAGTCCTATAACAGAGTATAACTAGCTGTTTGAGCAGGTTCACTTCTGTTGGCCTCTGCATTTGCATTTTATCTTTTATTTTAGTCACACATAAGTGAGGTCACCATTTTAGAAACCACCTACAGAAAGAGGCCAAAAAATGTTCTCTCTCCTCCATTCCAACAGAACACTGCAAGATAATGGCAAGCAAAGCCCAGTTCTTCCATTAACCCTTTGCCCCCTCCATTCATTGACCTCTAGGTTCACAAAGATCAACAAACAGGGGTCCCTCCAGGGGCCTAAGGTATAGGGAACTTAATTAAGGGCTCCACGATTGCACGAAAAATGTCCTAATTTATGTGCTGAATATAGAGCACACATAACAGCCAAATCTGACTTTAGAGTTGGCCCATTGGTTTAATCATCTCACACAACAGTTTAAAAAACATACATACATACATATATATATATATGTATAAGCACGCACAGAGGCATTTTATTTTTGTGCCTTATAAAGCATAAATTCTCGGATTGAAACTTCCAATGAAAATATCTCCCTCAAAAAGGTGTCTTTAAAAACAACAATGATAGTCTCATTTTGCTGAAAAAAAGAAAAAAAAAAAAAAAAAGCATGATCTGAAGAATACATTAAAGGCAGTTTAAAATGATGTTCCTGGGATAACTTATTATAGCTAGTCATGTTAATGCAACAACTTAATGAGGTGCTAGAATCAAATATTTTGACTGGTTTTGTGCATTCTTACAACTGCTTTGCAAGGGACTGAAGAAGAAACCTTCACTCCACGACTTCGCTCCTTACACCATGAACTGGAAGGAAAAAGCATTTCCCAAAGCCAGTAACACTTTTATCATTTAGTCTTGAATACTGAGTTAAGTTAATGTCACTGTTTCTACCACCTCCTTCTCTAAAATCTAACTCAGGACACTTAGACTGTATCCGAGTACAAAAAACTCATCAGAGAAAAAAAAATGGGTGAAAGTGTGACCTGGCATATTTTGCATAGGAATCTTAAAGTGTTAAGTGCACTTGGGATTCCAAAACTACAGAAGCTGGTACTTTCAAAAGGGCAAACCTGATTTGGAGAAAAGGGAGGCAGGGATAAAACAAACAAACAAAACACACACACAATACCCCAGCACTATTTCCGATTTAAAAAGAAAGAATTTTGTGGTCTATTATGTTGTGGTCTCTTTACCGATTAAAATAATAAATCTGTATTTTGAAATGAATCTATGCAAACCCTTTAGACAAACATAAAACCAGAGAAAGAGAGCCCAAGCAGCCCAGATGGGCTGCAAGAATAAGAGTGCAGGAGAAAAGTGGAGAAAAAAGTGGAGGAGAGCAATGTAGCATCACTCGCTCCACCACCTGGAAAACGGAAGAGGCAGCTCAGGCATTAGACTTCAGGAATAGAGAAGCACGAGCAGGACAAGCTCATGCCCCTTGACCCATCCGTCCCACATCATCACTAAATTATTTGATTATTTACATATTCAAAAGCTGTGTACAATTTGTGACCGTAGATACCACATTTTGGCTGGCCTGTCTCATGTGCCCGTCTCTGTTGAAGCTTCCGAGACATCAAGATCTGGCACACGGAGCTAGTCGCGTCCTCCTCTACCCGAAGGCTCCCCTCAGCAGGCACCAGGGGTGCCACAGAGGCAGGAAAAGCAGTACAATGCCAAATTAAAAATACAATATTTTAATCACACATGGAAGGAAAGTTTGCCCCCAATAATCCTCATATAAAAGGATTTTACTGTGGTAAAGACCAGCGGCATATCCAAATTTCACAACTCAGCAAGGAGCACTTTTGAGGGCTTTGGAACCTCTAAATGAGGGCAGCATTATGTCTGAGCATGAATCAGGGAAGAATTTCTGTCTAAGTGCACAGAAAAACACATTACAGCTCAGTAGTATACTGCAATATTAAAGTTGACAACAGTGCTTACATACAAGTTCATTTATATTTTAATTTGTGCAGAAAGTTATTATTTGCAGGCATTCCCATAGCAATTTTCAGCAGAGCATCAGGGTTCCTACTGGCTGCAGCCTCTGAAAGTCCCTGGAAGACCTTTTAAGCAGCCTCCTAAACAGCCAATTACACATAAAGCCACTCTATATTCCAAACATTTTAAAGGGCCTATCCGTAAAGATAAAACAAGAGTCCCATTTCTGGCAGCAGGCAGGAGTTTGAAGCTCTAAGGGGACTTCAGTGAAGAAGTTCTTGACTACCAGGTCAGTATTTCTTTCCATCCTTGCAGTGTCATTAAACCAGTTGTGCTGCCCTATCCATAAACACCCTTGTAAAGTCCCAATTTCTGATATATGACAGCCCAAAACAAGCTGGGAAGAGGATGTCTTTGTTCAGAGCAGGCAGCTGCTGCTGCTCTTTCTACTGGACACATGATAGCTTAACTACACCAGCTGGAGCTTTATTTGATGACCATTTTCTCAATGAAAAGCACTTGCGAGACCCATCACCTCTCATGTTTTAAAAGCAGATCAATTTCCTGTTACAGATTCCAAGCGTTAAAGGACCGTATTGCTTTCCAGAGCTACTCAGATCAAATCCCGTACTTGAACTGAAGATGAGACAGGCCAGCAAATGACTCACCTTCTCCAGAAATATCAGTTATTTTTATTTATTTCTTTTTATTTTGGAAAAAAAAATATGAAAACTAGGACTAATTGTTTCAAAAAAGACAACACTACCCAGAAATCACAAGCCGACAGGCCTTCAGGAGGTGGCAAATTCCTCCTGGAGGAAGCAGGAAAGCAGACGGCCCAGGGCAATGTGTCATCTTATTTAACAGAGCGCTCATTTTCCCCACCCTTCTGCGGGAACTGCTACAAACATTTGAGATCTCGTCTGGAGATAAAGGTTAATTTAACATGGTGCATCAAAGGCACGGCATGAACTCATAAGCTAATTGCATTGTTCCAGGGAGCCTCCTGCAGCAGACACCCTCTGCACTGCAAGCATCTACACAGGAAGGTTTAAGCGACGTGTCTATCAACAGCATTAAATAAAGCAAGTTCAGCTTTACAAACTAAACTTCATCGCGGTTTAATACAGAAAGGCGCATTCCTTTCCTAAAAAGGGATGCAAAGTTTTGAAACTATCAGCATCATCTGGATGTATCATATGGGAGGCAAGGACGGATTTTTCTCTCTCATATTGAAAGGACAATACTGTTAGAAGAGAAAATACTACAAAATGCTAACTATTAGCAATTACTTTAATCTGTTTAATTATTTTTTGCTCAAGTGGATTGGTTTTAGTTCTTTACTTTCCATTGCTCAAAATCAATGCATCTTCTGTAGCATTTTCTGCATTTGCTATGGATTCATTTTGACTGAAAATGTATTTTGGGATAATAAACTTCCAGAAGATGAAGACTGTGGCTGAATATGGGGTTTTCTTTCACAATCATTAAGAGCTACCAGTTACTATACCCTGAGTGAGCTGCTCTTGTTAAGAGACTCATTTATCAACTGAAGAGGAAAACCACGAAAAGTCATCCAAAACAAGCTCTGATAAGGCACTCGTAGTAGTATGATAAGGAAGGATGTTAACATGACCTCAAGGATTAAAACACAAGTGTTTAATACCCCAGTGCAAGTATCTCATGACAACCAGGTAACTTGAGTGGTTTGAGATACAGGTGTCCTAAGTTAATGGTTTCACGCACCGAAGAGAGCTGCGCACAGAATCTGTTTATCCACGGAGCTCTTTAGTCAGAGAGAAAAAGCTCCCCTTACAACTCGAGTGCCTTGGCAGATCACCAAGCGATTCTTCAGAGCCAGATAAAGAGTCTCCATCCTCAGAGGCTCTCCCAGGCAATCCTCCACCAAGCATAATGAACACAATTAAAGTCCTGCCCTGCAGGACCGAAGCGATAACCTGCCGTTGCCAGAGGAAGCCGACGAGCAAACGCAATAAATGTCTTCACCTGCACACACTAAAAGCTGTGTGAGCAGCCTACCCACACGATAGTCAGGATTCCTCCTCTCTTCGATGGTTTTCAGGGAAAAATGAAACAAGCAACCAAAAGACCCAACAGGAATGTGAAAACATTTCTAAAGAAAACAGTTATAAGTCATTAAAATCATAACGAAGCATTAGTAGGCTTTGTGATGAACTCTCTGAGATGCCATCATAACACCACTGCATTATATGAAGAAATTATCATGACTGCTAAACAGGTACTTACATATTTATGATTTGTATCGACACTGTGTGCATTAGCAGTCCATTGCCTCCTTACTTACCTAGTAAATAAGCTGCCTTGAAAACTTTTTGTGACTAAGACTGGCGGAGACCCTGGTGCCCCAAGGCGAGGAAGGAGCTATCGCCCAGCGGGACCAGAAGTAGCCTCATCTTTCCCTAACAAACTGGTACCAACTTGACTAAGACCTTTACAGAAGAAAGACTTAAGACAAGGTGTCTTTCCAAATATGTATTTTCCTCTTTGCTGGAGATACAGATTTATAACGTAGTTATAAAAACAGTTACACAGCCCAAAGGTAGCAACCTGACATGAAGACTGAATCAGGCTACTAAAAGAAAAAAATCTTGTCAAAAAATACAAGAATACTCCCTGTCACGAGCAGAGGCTGAAATCTGAAGCAAGCGCTTACAGAAAGTCAATTAATTGACAATCACTGGCTCTACTTTAAAGCATTTCAAATTCACATTTAATTATGTTTAATGCATTACTGTATCCATCGGATGTAACTGGTTAGCACAAGCACCCAAAGTGCTGACAGTGACCTTTCTGTCTCAGCTATGCTATTCACAGCATTTAATTAATCCCTTACGTGTAGCAGGACATACAGCCTAATGTCTTACAGAAGGCCACTGAATTGGCCTTGTTGTCACCATGTGAGATGGCATTCATCCCCAAATGTCACAGCACAGCATCAGGAATGCAGAGGGGGAATAAGAAACATTCTGGAGAACAAAAGGAGACGAAACTTGAATAGTTTGCTTTTTGGTTATCAGCTATAGATCACACTTTTTCAGTGAAAAATAAGCAAGAACTTCGTTTCTCGCTTATGCCTTTCAACACAGGGCCTTGCTTTTGCACTTTCAGGAGTGTCCCTTCACTAAGCAGCAATTGGATCCTGAGGTCACTCAAGGCAAAATTCATCTGTGACAATTTTATAATTTTCTCTCTTACCAAGCTGTGTATGTGCTTAGAGCACAGACTGTGATGGGGGCCATAAAACAGCCTGAAAGTTTGAGAGGCAAAAAGAAAGAATTGCATATAGCCACTAAGGGACAAACATTAATGGAAATAAAATTTTCAGGGATGCTGTTATTAAGTTTTTCCAACACATAACGTGTCAAAAGGTATGAGAAGGTCCCAATTACAGTTTTATAAATATAAACAAGTTACAAAAATTATTAATAACAACATGTTTAAGGCAAACCTTGTTTTCCAATGGCTTTGGATGCCCAGAATTGTGCTTCAGTGATGATCTCAAAAGAAGATAGAAATGCCGAAATTGCCTCACCTGGTAACCATACCAGGCCTGTCCTGCCCATACACTCTTTCTTAAATTTTACATCAGATACTTAACTACCAACATCAAGTTTTACCAGGAAAGGCAACTCACAAGAGATTATACGTTTCTTAATGGTTGCAAACAGGTGTAGTTGCAAATCTCTGTAGACTTTAACCAGCACGACTGAAACACTATTTAGCAAACTCAGTTCTCCAGCTCCTACTTCACAATTATTACCAAAAAGGATTTGCTCCTTCCATGCACAGACTATGCCATTAAAACTGATGTATGCAGTATACAAAATCTATTCTGATTGACTGGTTTCGGAAAGCAAAAACTTAACTTCTCACAGCAAGAACTCACGCTGCGTTTCTCAGTGAAATTCTGCCCCCTGAATACATTTATCTGCTCTGCACCTTAACTAGGCTGAACATCTCTAGAAATTTGTCTCCTTGCTTTTTTAAACATACCTATTCCTGCACATTAAGGAGAGCACTGCATATTTTTTCTGCAGTATTTGCAGGCCCAGGAGTATCTTTTTTTCATAGCAGGGTCTGCTAAACCTGCTGCTGTGAAGTTTGCACAAGCTTACAATTATGACACGTACTGGCGAAGAATAAGAAAACACTCTAGGTTAGCTCACTGTTCGAGCTGCAGAGACCAAACTGGACTTTAACAAGCTTTAAGTGCTTCAGGCACTTAAAAAACATGCGATAGGTAAACTAAGGAAAGGTCAGGAGAGTGTTACACCTTTGCACATTCAAATTACAAGCTGACCCACAAACCTGTGTTTATATGAACAAACATTGCCTTATACTGTTTGAAGAAAACAGTTCCTCCCATTACATTAAAATACAGAGGAACAATATTGTTAAGTGCTGGGAACAAAGTGGAAAAGAGAGGCATAGGCTCTGTTCTTGTCCTCAAAAAAAGCTTCCTGTGCAATCTGCACAATCTTGCCAGACCCAAAAGGCAAGCCAAAATCTGAACTATAATGATCAGAAGAGAATGGACTAAGAAGAAATCTTGTGCTTCCTGAAAAACATTCTTCTGCACAGTCCTTCAAGGATTTCATAATGATGCCACCAAGACACTAGGATGACTCCATCATCATATTGTAAAATAGTTGCTTAAGGACTTGGACTGCGAGCAGTACAATTATTATTTTTCCCCCCCACTGTGTAGTAGGAAGAAGTATCTTGTGTGTGTTCATCCCCTTGTACTTGCCTGACACAGTCTGTACTCCTTTGAGGTTGTGCAAAACACCTTCTGATGCTTACAGCCCCTTTCAATAAGATACATACGTAAACTTCAATTCACTACTATTCAGAAAAGACACTCCATTCCTAAAAATGAAAGGACTCTCTGAAAACACAACAGTAGTTTCAAAAAGCTCTATAAAGCAGGGCGATGCTGTCAACTGCCCGGCTTGCTACGAGCACTGAAGGGAGAGGTAGAGGGTAGCAGCATCGTTGGCCACCCAGTATTGCATGAAATGCACTCACTCCTACGCAGTCCAGCGATATTTGATCTTACCCTTTCCAAGAACCACCTGAAAAACACTTTAGAACACAGGCCTGTGAGGCACACCACACTAAGCCTTGTACAATTGCTATAATAATGACTATTTCAAACAACGTGTGTTTGCACTCAGAGTGTCAGAGGTATCTTTCTGTGTTTTTTTCTTTGGACAGCTGCCTTTCACATATGACAGTTCACATTCTACTAATCAACACTGCAAATCCCTCTTCACCTCCAGGGAGCATTTAAGTAGCTTTTCGTATTTTATCACAAGTGACTGCAGAAACTCAGGTCAGCAAGGAAACACAGGTGTGCCGCCGAGAAGTGCGATCTATTCCCTATAACAAAACTGAGATTCTGTTTCAGATCAGTTAAGCTTCTGCAGCTCTGCCTTTTCCTTCTGAATCATATATCTTTCACCTTCTCCCTCAGACTCCTGACCAAGCTCTTGTCTTTGGCCTTTTTTTTTAATGCTTTATGCTTACTTTCTTAAAAGACGACCAGCCAGCTCCTTGCAAGGTTGCAGTCCAACTCAGAGAGCAAATCAGCCCTTGGTCGAGTCCAACAGATCCCATAGCATCACACTGTATTTTACAAGGAATATTGCCCAATTTTAAGAAACTTGAAACACCTTTTGGATCACCAGGAATCCAAAATGCCCCATCCACCTTTGACAGGAGTGGCAAGAAAGGGGCAAAAGCAGCACAGGTGCCCTGGCTTGCTGGAATGGGGCTACAAACCAGCAACCCCTCCAAGAAAATGAACTCCAAACCCAACGATCAGCCCAGATTTATTTTCTTTATTCAAGGCTAGCTTTCCAAAGAAAGGACAAAGCTTCCCCTGCTTTTTTATTTTAAAATACTCGAGAATGAGTAACAGATGCTCCTTGATATTTCCTGTGTTATCTTAATTAGAGGCCCAGAATCCTGGGTTTTATGTTCAGACGGAATTCCCCCTCTACTTGACTTGCAATCTGGCATACAGCAGGCACCAAAGAAAATGAGTAGCGAGGATAGGTATGCAGCAGAGATCAGAAGGGTGGATATGGTATACCTGTCTATTCAAGCCATGTGTTTTTGCAATATTCAGGCATTCAAGCCTCACATTCATCACACTGAGTGCAAGACAGAATACTTGCTTTTACCTGCAGCCTATTCAGTGTACAGAGAATCCATATCCACATCCATCACATTCAGTGAAACGGAGCCTATCTGCAAACGCTGAGCTTCACTATTCCTGCAGTGAGCTGAATTACAATGTGTTGCAGGTGAACATGTTGAATTTTGGAATTAGCAGATATGAAAGAAGTTCTGCTGGAATCATTAATAAACACAGCTAATGTGGAAAAAGGCTCATTTCACAGAACGTAGCTGTGCTCCATTGAGGGTGTTGGAAAACGCTCTTTTTCAGCAAGCAAATATAATACTGATGGCAGATGTGACTGTGTATAGCAGAGATAAAGATGTAACATCTGCATTTATTATAGTCACATGTACAGTGCTGGTACCACAGGGTAATCTACCCAGGCAATACTGTTTCTAAGCCTTCTAAGGGAACAAAACACAGCTTCAATCTCATTTATCATGCCCGTATTGAGCTTTTTTTTTCTTTTCCTCCTCTGACAAGCCATCAACGATGCCAAATATCAATGATGAAAACCTGTTTTTGGAGGAAAAGTCTATTCAGCACATAAAACAGTGAACACCTATCAGGTTGCTGAAGTACTGTTATTGTTTTCAAGCACCACTACTAAAGCACAGAAAAATGAAGGAGAGATTCAAGGGAAATGTATTGCCAGGGCACCGCTGCTGTAAGGTGTGCCAATACAAATACGGGAATAAGAAAAATGGAACTCCACATGAACATTAATTCAAGTCAGAAGTCACAATATTGTCCGTAAGCCATCTGGAAATGTGAATGTCTTTTAACCACAACCTTGGAAAATCATAAAAAGAAAGATTTTATTTTTCTTTTTTGAAATGAAGAGAATTAACGGTTGAACACTGGTTACTTCCGTAAGAGGACCTTGGTCCCACAACGACATAGTTGTTTGTTTTCTTTTTAATCTCTTCTGCTATACTCTTGGGATATACAGTATTTACTGGTTTTGGTGTTGAAATTAGTTTTGAGATAAAAGTAAAACTTCTAGGGACATAAATCATCATAAACAAAAGCACCTACAAAGACTAGTGTCAAAATAGTCTTTAGACCATGAGTAGAAGACCCAACACAGACCTACAGGGAAACGATCCCATCCTTGCTGCTACGGCCACACGTGCTATTCGTGGATAAATGTCAGAGAAAGAGTAAGAAATTGGAAAAATCTCTATTACAGGAACAGAAAAAGCTTTAGAAAACAAACAAATGAAAAAAACCCACTTTTTAAAAAGCTTAGAAACCTGCTTATCTACAGAGAAGGGCATGATTGCAGTACCAGTCTGCTTATCCCAGAATGCTTCCTTATACAAAGACTACATTATAATTCCCAAAACTAGCGACCAGTTCAGCTCTGTACCCTTGACTCTAGCATAAATCCTCATGGCCTTCGTGGGAGACAGAAGCACTTCATTAAACCTCATTTCCCCTGCTGAGATGCTACTAATCCCTCAGAGGTAAGAACTGGCCCTCTCCCATTGCCAGACTCTAGTCACTTGGAGTTTATGAAGTTAAAAACTAAAAAAAAACAGCTGTATTAGACCTGGTTGCAGGTCAGAAGTTAGTCCATCTACCATCCACCATCTACCAAAGCAAAACTACCTGATTGAAAACATTAGATGCTTGATTAACTGCTACAGGCAAAGAAAAAATTATTGAGAACTCTCCTCCGATGGCGGCCTGAGGATTGAGTAGGTTCAAGTCCACTGATCCTGTGTACACTCAACTGCTACTGGGTTTAGTTTGAGAACCCTGTTAGCCACAAAATAATGAAGCTAAGAACAGTACCAAAACTGCAGCAAATGGAGTATGGAATGAGTATTATAGATAAGCAATTTCCTTCTAATAACAACCTGTACTTATTTTTATGAGATTCTAAATAATTTCTTCCTAGAGTTTCTATATGTCTTTTCAGCACTGCATAAATGAATATCAAATGAATATTTAAGGTATTTTCCATTCCTTTTCTAGTCGCCAAAAGACAACTGGACTTCTTTAACAGGAAAATATTTGATATTTATACCTGATATAGTATTTTTGCAATACAAAAATAACAAAGTTTCCAGTGTAAGAGAACCGGGGATGAAAACATACCCCTTCCTAAAGCAACTTTCCTAGACTTTCATAGAAGTTCTCCTGGTTAAGTTTTTGTTTGGATGAGCCATTTATAATTTCATGCCTTAATCCACCAGCTCCCAATAGCAGCATGCTTTTTAAATTTTTTAAACTCCCACTGGTGCCATTTACTGTTTCTATTAACCAATATGTTCTCCATACTTGCGCAATCTAAGTAACTCACTTTCATATTTTTATTCATAATTAAAACTACTTTAAAACTACTTTTTTTTTTTTTTTAATTCTGCGGTTGTCACAGTGAAGCACTAAAACATCATCTGAAGAACAGAAGTAGAAATAGATCTCTTAAAACCTGCCTTGATACAGCCCTGGTAATATTTTTCATGGTCCCACAAGTTTCATTTGTTTGCAAGTTTTATTATCATAAAACGGGCATTTCTATTTAGGGAAACAAACAAACAAAAAAATATATCCTTCAAAGTAAAAAGAAAGAAACCCTTTCTCTACTAGGTCTTCAAAAGGAAGAGAGAGTTTTTCTCCAGTTCAGAACTACACAATATTATCCGTGTTGTATTTCTAAGATGACATGTTCATACATACAAGTCACTGTCCACTGCTCTAGCCTGCTGGGTCCACCCTCCTAGTTGGTGGTTTATTTCACTACATGAGTCTCTAGTTTCTTTAGTTGATGTTATGTTAGTACACCAGATGCTATAATTTAACACATTCACGATGCTTTGCTTTTATTATTTAAAAACAGATAAGGTTTCCATCTAGTATTACTTGAAGAAACATTGTGCCATGTCTGACATCTAACCCTGGAGGATAAGCCATAGAAATCTGGTCATTCTCATCAAAAATGACTTGCTATCTCTTTCTTTTCTACCCTGGTGCCCTCCTCTCCATCTCTTCTCTTCCCCTGCCCAATCTCACCTTAAGTGATTCTTAGTAGTTACTATCCTACCACGATGTACTAGAATCGAGGGCTTGAGGAACAAGCTCCAAATGTAAATGTTTTATGCTATTCTGAAGCTGCTGTAACTTTTGCAATCTTTCATTATTTTCATTTTTGAAGAGTCCTTTAAGAAAAAAAAATATCGGGAGATGTGAAGATGGATTGCTTGCAAAATTGGATATTCTTCCAGAGGCTCCTCTTCTTGCCTTCCGTTTTCATGGAAAATCATCTCCCATCCGTTTCCTAACTTTGCTCCCTGCAACCACAGCTGCCAAGACCATTCACCTACTTCTCCTATAGCTCAGTTTTACTTGCGGCCTCAGAAAGGAAAAATATCAGTGAAGAAAATAATCGAATCTCAAAGGACCGATGGAGTTTCTTGTCCCAACATGTACTGGCTTGTACACAAGGTGTTTTTTTCTTGTCAGAAGTTGTGAATTCAAGTATTTATTTAAGGAACAAAAACAAATAAGCTCAGAGGCCTAATTCATCATCTTATGATGTCAGAACACACCTAAATTTAATTCCAAAATTTTGTAATATGACTTCTTTTATTTTTTAACTATTCTTTACTCTTCTTTCTTAAGGTATTCACTGTACATATAAAATATGTTTCAATCTCACATTCAATTTAGAAAAGATAAAATCAAAGCAGAAATGTTATGCAAATATTACATAGGAATTACTGAATCAGGTATGAAAATCTAATGAATCAAAAAAAATCCTAACTGGACGAGAAAGCAAATAAATGTCATCCAGCCTAAAAAGAAATTTCAAACTTATCTGAATTTAAAAACGACAAAAAACTTAATAAGCCAGAGTTTAACCACAATTTCTATAACGGACCGTAAGCAAGCCTTGACTGTAGAAATGCTTTGAAAAATTCATAGTCATTTTAAAATTTTCTTCCCAAATGTTACCTTCCATAAATGTTAAGATAATCTGAATTTTAGGTCCAAAGAGGACATGAAGGCATATTAATTCCAAATAACATCTGTACTTCCCTTAATACGCAGGAAAGCAGTACAAATACAGAAAAATCCAAAGCTTTATAAAACCTTTAAGCAGAGTATCTACTTAATTTCCAGCATGGAAATCAATAAAAGGGAGAAATCTGAAAACTAAAGAAAAGGTCGCTTCATGGATTACAGCGGCACGAACTGGTGTGAAGACAGAGCAGAGCTTTGAACATTAAAGGTGTGAAAACGTGCTAGCTCTTCGTAGAGGTCAAACAGCTTTCAAAAATTATGCACAATTAGACGTAATAAACATCACACATCTCTTCAAACTACTACCCTTTGACAGCAGGCAATACAAATCCTAGCAGGCTAGAAATGTTGGAGAAATGTTGGGTGCAGGTTCAGAATCAATTCATGTTGTTGTGATGTTTAATTTTATATACATATATAGACACAGAGAGGGAGAGATCTCAAAGAAAGCTAACAAAAAACCCTTGCGTGTGTTTAGCAGAAGTTACTCCTCCACATGGAGGGAAGGAGCAGGTGGTGAACAGGTAGGTTCAGCTTCCTAACCCCCTCAGGAGCAAGAATTACGAGCAAGAGAAAGAGTGGTGCAATGTTCTCCTGATAGTTAATATTCTTGAAGTTAATATTGACTGAATATTGACTGAAGTCAATATTCTTGGACTCTGTTTGTATCTATCTCACACCAAGTAAGCGAACAGAAAATATCTGCAAATTCACCTTGATCACTGCAAACAATAAGCACTTCTTGCTTTTAAAAGATCACAGGTGCGTGGTACTAACCTGGTTAATGCCATGTTCCTAAGACTTCTAAAAGTTTCACACTTCTTCGTTCTGGCTCATAGCTAGACGTAACAGGAGCACTGTTCTTTCCTCCAAAACAATGATTTCACACTTTCAAAGAGGTCAAAATAAGACCTACATTGCCCATTTCCTGAAGTTGTGAATTTTGTTTTCTAGTGAAACAGAGTTCTGTATCACAGGTACACTGTAAAAATAAAGCATTGTACATCCACAAAACCAGCAAAAATTAAAGTTTTTCCATTTTTTTCTGCGAAATGATAAAACATCATGCATCCATTGCATCTTGGATCTTATTGTGCAGTTTTCTTGAATGCAACTTCGCAAAGCATTTCTGGAAAATAACCTAATAAATTCAAAAATCTGCTGGAAATTTTATTTTCAAAAGCAGATTCCTAACAATTAAAAAATATGTTCAGCTAACACAGGACAGTGTCATTAAATAACCTAGCTCTTTCTCATTTTTGGATCTGGCAAAACATCTCCAACACAAAGCAGCCAGCTTTACAATTCTAAGCTTCGGCAAATTTAATGGGCTGGGCAGAGGGACAGATGCACAAGCAGAATACACGTACAGTAGGTAGGCTGTGATTAAGTGAAGGTTGGAGAAATGCGGGGGGAAAGGAATAAAAAAAAAGTCCAAATCTACCTATTCAAATTGGACTTCACTACCCGATACTGTCCCGCTGGGGATTAAGAAGATGCTGTGGTGGGAATACGCACGTCTTTCCATTCCTGTGATTATCAGATTCTGAAAACCAAGAAGCTGGGCAGGCCAGCCAGTGCGCAATCAAGCAAGCCACAGGTGTGGAGTTAAGACAAGGGCTGCTCTGATGAGGAGGATAACTGACATTTTGGTAGGTCCTGTTTATGCTGGAGACAACATTTGTGATACAGGAAAGACAAGTTGCATTTGAGGACCCTTCCGCTCCTTTTTTTTTCTCCTCTCCCGAAAAAAAAAAATTACAGAAGGGCATTTGTGAGCTAAGATTACCCTCTCAGAGGACTCGCTCTACACAGGAAAGTTAGCATACAACAAAACAGAAGTTGCACATACATATAGCATAGAGTGTCCTAACTCGACCAGATAGTTCACATGGACTAGAGCAAAACTACCTCCGCCTAAATAGATCATCTATGAGCAGTACATAGCACATTTTTTCCCCTTATTTATTTTGTTCTGCTTCTGAAGACACAACTAGCCTTGGTTTAATATGGAAGGAAAATTAGCGTATGCAAAAGTATATACACATCAGTCCAAATCTTTATTTAAATATCCAGGTCTCAGCCAACAGTGCTGTTACAAAGCAGCAACAAACTAGATGCTCATTCTGGGTGTGGACACGCAAACAACATATCAAGATCTCAGATTGCTTCTGATTGTTATACCTGCGTTTACCACGAGAAGTTGCTTTTGAATTAGAAAATATGCAACCAGGGGAACACATATTCTATATTCTTTGGAGGCTCATTAGCACATTGCAACAATCTGCCTGGGAAAATGAGATTTGCTACACTGGAAAACAGCCAAGCCAAGTATGGGAGATTCTTCTACAACTCTGGCTTACAAAACAGAACAAACTCATGTTGTTCACCCGCATGCCCGAACCTGTTCATTCCCAGAGCTGAGACAGCAGCACTGCTCATAAACAGCTATGAGCCAGAGGAGGACAAGCAAGTGCTGACCTGGTGAGATTTCTTTATAAAACAAAGGAAATATTTACTGTATAAACACCAAACTACCTTCAATCTGAGGGTGGCAGAGCCACCCTGAAGCAACAGGTTGTGAAAACAAACAAAATTATAGATGGTCAGAATTTTGTAAAGTTTATGTTCATTCACTGAGTTGTTGAATGAACAACCGAATTTATGGCCAAGTATCCAGTCTGTAGGAGATATTCTTCCTTTGACAAGTTCTCCAAGAAGACTCCATTAGAAGAACAGCAATTTCTGACTCGCCCAGGCATCCCACCCTGGAACACCTAACAATCGCCAAGGAGCATTACGTTTTAACCGAGGGGATTATTTAAGCAGAGGAAGATAGGAAATTCCCTCCCTGAAGCTCTGCAAACACTCTCCCATTTCAGTAAGACGTGACTAACATGCCAGTGCATGGGCAGGGAGGCTACACCAGGGCATGCTTCCTCACCGCCCAACAAGTATTTGCACATTTATTCTTAAAAAAGGGAAAAGAACAGAGGAAAACTTTGTGTTTTTTTTTCCTGTGCTTTACAGTAAGACTTCCGAATCCTGACGCCCTTCCTTCACACCACACTTCTACAGCTCACGCTAGAACCTTCTGAAGGGGAGAGGTCCCCTGTAGAACCCCCTGTAATGCATGGGAAACTGAAGAAGTGCCCAGCTGCAGTGCAGTAAAACAGTAATGATCTGCTGCACATGCTCACATGGGAAGTTTTACTTTTATAAAAGCAAGTGAACACCAGCTGAAGAGAAAGGCAGGAAAACAAAATATTTTCAAGTAGTTGTAAACAAAGTATAGAGTAGCACTTTGCAATATTTATTACAGTGGAACAGTAACAACTATCTTCATTCTTCTGCAGTAACAACTTCATTTCTTCTTCGGAAAAGAATCCCACAAAATGATTCTTACTGGTAATGCTCAAGTTTGAGCAACTTGGGATGCGCATCTTTCTTGTTTTCTGAGTTCCCTTTACTTGGAGTAAAAGTATAGGGAAAAACAAAGCTATAAAATGGACACAGCAACAGGTTACAAAAGCATCTGCCTTTGGATCAGAAACTGTGGCATAAGGCCTAGTTGGGAAGCACAGGCCTTACCCTGTCACAACACAAGGGGCCCTGGCACAGGCTAGGGAGTGATATATTTTATAGTGCCTTTGTTTGACCCCAAAACAGCAATGCTAGGACAATCATACCCAATCCGAAGGGTATGAACGTCCCTGAATGAATGAGACTGGTCTCCGTGCTTGGTAAAAAGCATGTCTATGTGTCAGGGATACACGAGGGAGCTTGGGGAACAAGGGTGACTTCCTGGCTTTCCTCACCGAAGAGCTCAGCCATCTCGTGCTCAGCATTGAAGAGCCACCAGCGCCAACAGCCGGTGTCACACTGGCAGTGCTGTAAACCGCAGGTTCCACCAGCACGTGGCATTAATGCTTCAATTTAAACAGTTAAGATGACCTGCAAGGCACTTGAGCACAAGTAAATTCTGCTTCAAAGTTTTCAGATTCGCCAGCATGCTCCCACCACAGCGGTCCCCAGTGCCCTAAACATAACAGCTGCAACATCGCACACACCACCCCCACTGGGCTACTAGTTCACCTACTAGCTCTTGCAAATTACAAAATTTATACTGAATTACCTTAAAAATTGAACTCAGGGTTGCATTTAAGAAAACCCAAATTCCTAGCTGCTGAAAGGAAAAGCGACTAACTCACTTTGGAGACTGGAAAGATTGGCTAATGATCAGCTAATCAAGCTCGAGCAGTGGGCACAGGCTCTGTCTACAAACCTGCCATCTCGTCCAGGGAATCAGATGAAGGCATCTCCTCAGAACACAAACCTACCTGCTCGTCTGGACTGCAATAAGGACGAGTTTCCAACTATTGCATTCTCGCAGAACAACTGTGCACACAGATAGAGATGAGGGATCAACCCCCTTGGGAGCTCACGAGTGCAAGGAATCTCTTTCATGTGGCAAGATCACACCACCAAAGCAAGGGCGGAAAAGCTCTCTGTCTAATATCCGAAGTAAGCATCCCGTACACAGAGGTCACTACTGCAGATGGCCACAGTACTGGGCAATGTATCTCCTCCAGTCATGCAGCACCGAAGCAGCAGGTAACCCAACCCACCGGCTCAGGCTAAAGCTCCCTGCTAAGATAAGGAGCACAAACACCTCCTTTCTCCAGAGGCTGGAGACCAGAAGACTCCTGGCGGCAGGGGACCATAAGAGAAAGACAGCTGCGTCACGAAGGCCAGGTTAGGTGTAAAGAATGCTGGGCTGTGTGGAAGCAGCTAGGAAAAGAGCTGAAGGAAGGAACCGAGCTCTAAGGAGAAAAAGGGGCAACAATGTGTGAAGGAGAGAAAGCCAGGACATTCATAAACATTAGAGTATTTTTCCATGCAAGTGGCATTGCATTTCTCTCAGTTTGGGCACACCATCCCCAGAACTAATGGCCTAACAGTCCCCAAAGTGCCGGGGCTGCCTCTTGCATTAACGTATTGTGCGACTGTGGAAGAAACGAGTGAGAAATACTGTGGAAAAGCTATGCCAGCCCTTACTGCAAAGACTTAAGAGATGCTGTTGGTTGGCTACAGGGAAGCAAGATGTTATGCAGCACATTTGCTCTTATAATCCCTTACTTCAGAGCCAAAGAGCAGGTTGATTATGTTTTGAGAGCTACATGATTAAAAGAATTCAGAAAAAAAAAGCCTTTTGAATCATTTTAGTAGATGCTTCTATTAGGCCAAATCCTCCCTTTCAGCCTGAATGAGCCACAGCATTAGTCTTCTGCAGTTTAAATCTATTCATAAACAGAAAAATAAAATCTTTCCCCAAAGAAATGGGGAAACTAACCCACTAACCCATTATCTTGTGTAACCAAGTGCAATCAAAGAGCTTCATTTACTTTATGCAAATTCCCTCTCCCTTTCCCATGCCTACTGTTTTCTTATTCTCTGTTGTGTCACCTCATATCTAACCCACATACTGAGATGGCCTGGGTGGAGACTGTGGGTGAAAAAAGCCAATAGCGCCTAAAAAAAAAAAAAAAAAAAAACAATTCAGTGCCTTAGTCACTTGAGATCCTTTGGAAATACACTCTCGTTTTGCCTCCTCTCTTTAGAGTATGAAGAAACAGTATGCGATATATCAAAATGCTTCCATATTAATGGCATTTTTTTTTTGTCAACAAAGTATATTTCTTTATGATCTAAAAGGATCAAGAGCAGTTTTTGGTAACCTGTGACATTGACAGCACACATGCCGATAGTGTGGTGTTACTAAAGGCAGTATGTAGTTAACTGCGGTGCCGTTGCCCGTGCCACTGCGCCGGGCAGAGAGGTGAGATTTGTGCCAAAGGAGGGTGGCATTCCAGGGACCAAGGGCTTCTCTACAATACAAACACCAATATCTCCTACGCGACCGCGAGAGGAACGTTTGCCCGCATAGGCTTTGATAAAATAGAGTTGGATGGAAGGGATGTTATCTCCATTTTTCCTTGTTCTGTTCTCATTTAACAGGAAATCTTTATGCACTGGCACTCAGATTTCACAGCTTAAAAAAAAAATGGTACCTGCCTTGAGAATCTGAGGTGCTTTCATCTATTTTCTTTCAGCACACCTCAATGATCGTTTCATCTGAGACGCATCAGGATCTACACTAAGCTCTTAAATACATTAAGTCAGCTACGTCAGGTCTTTTAAATGTGTTGACTTATGTCTGCCTTGCTCTTTCATTTGATATCATGATTTTCTCCCAGTATAATAAAACTACATGTGCCATGTAGTCTCCTTCTCTTTTATAACCCCTTTTTGCTTCCCCTCCTTGGCTTTTTTCATGTTTCCAATAATCACACCCTGGATGGCAGACCACTATCTCAAAAACAACAGGAGCAAAAATTCAGTTGACCATCTTCATTATTGAACCCCTTCTTTTCCCCCAAATCAGAGACACTTCTCCGCTATCAGCTGACGTTCACTTTCTAGTCTTTCTGGTGTGAAAACCCATTCTAGAGTTTACAACAGTTTTGCTTTATTTCCCCTTTGCTGAATTTCTAAGAGCTGTCACTTCAACCTTTTTCATTTTTACATTTTCAATCGTATTTTATTTAAATGAATGGATCCTCTACTTTTCCTCTTCTCTTGCCCATCTCATATATATCCAGAACGCTGCTACTCACATTATTTCTCTTTGCCTGTTACTTTGACTGTGTCCAGCCTATGGCCGCTCCTTTACTTTAGCATCGACTTACATCTTCTTGAATATGCATTTACCTGCTGAATACCTCTGGATCCTTCCATTTATCACTGTCCTTTCTGCCAAGGATGCAACTCACTCCTGACTTGACATTCCCTCTTGGAAAGCATTGCTTAGACCACACACAACCCCAACTGCACAACTTGTACAAATCATGACACTGTTCGGCAGGCAACTTTCCATCCAAACCTTAAAACACGTTGCCATTCATACAGAACATGGAATCATCACAGTAAAACCCAGAAATGCTAATTTCTTTGAAGTTTCTCAACATTTTTACTTCTGTTTAAGGTTACTATCCATATTAATAGTACTACCATCATAGCTGAAAAACAAAAATTAACTATGACATCAACTTAAGCATCTCCATAGTATTGAGGTTTTATATGGGAAGTCAGTATTATTATTCTAAATTAATATAATTCTGCTGCAACATCCAGCTAGGAACATGCAGCACATCTACTGATGACACGAACAGGGCATTGGAGGTCGCAACCTACATCTGCTGATTTGGGGGAAATGCTCCTCTCTTGCTCCAGAGTAAAGGTAACAGATGCATCCAACTTAATATTATGATGCCTAACGTACAGAAATAAGAGAGAGGTTTATTTCCTACTATAATTTACGCTGAGAGCTTCTAGAGAGTTCAGATATTTATAAAAAATATATAAAGTTCAAAACACCAACAAACCAAAAAAAAAAAAAAAAAAAAAAAAAAAGGACAAAGTCTGATTTCTCTGACTTAATCACTAAGCTGCTCATCACACAAAACTTGTGGTTTTCAACATTATGAAAAGCCATAGATGTGGCTTTCACAATAAACTAGGTCACGTAATTTCTATTATCTTTCTTTCACAGTTACATAGTGCATGCAGCCAAGAGAGCCAGAAAAAAGCCCTCCACTCTGTCAGCACCCAGCATTTCAGCAAGCTAGAAATCACCATTTGAACCACCAGGAGAACCATTTGCAGCACTTCCAAAATGATTCCTACTCTGTTCCATTTGGTAGCATTACAGCAGAGTGCAAACAGCTGGAGCAACTCTAACCCAGGGGATCTCCCGAGAAGATCCTAAGCGCTGTGAAAAGCTGCCCTTGTGCCAGCAAGGGCTGCTCAGTGAGCGCAGCTCTGCAGGAGACCACGCTCTTCCCTCTCCTCCTCACTCGAAGGCGGTCAGCTTTCAGCAATTAGGGATAAAAAGAGGGATTGAGATAGTTCTTCTCATCTCGCAGCACAGCTTCAGTCCCTGGACACTCTTCTAATGAAAACACCAACAGCCTCCACTCGGCATCAGCATGAAACATAGTGTTAGAGAACCTGGCCCTTCACCATCGCTGCCTAGGCTGGTGGGCCTTTCCTACTCAAAAGCGTTTGAAAGCAGTAGGAGGCGGCAATTCATAATCTTTACGTATGTCGATTACGCAGTTTGATCAGTTTGTAGAGGTACTGTGCGATGTGACCATCACTGCCGTACCCTTTATGTACCTCATCTCTGAGCTCTTCATCTCTTCGGCTCTCTGGTAGCTCCAGGCACGCTAACAAAATGGGAATGGCCAGGAATCTTAAACCTCCCGGCAGGGATCAGGAATACTGATGAACATAAGCCCTAACATAATATGGCAAAACTTCTGACTTTGCAGTAATAGTCTTGTGCTCTGCTGGGGCTCCTCTCCAGCAAAAGAAGGAATCTGAGACTCATTCCTGATCATTAAATACTACACATGGGGATGCAAACTGCAGGGGCCCAGGGGCTATAAAGCTTGTACTTAACTAATGAGAAATGATATGGATTAATAGCCATTTACAAGATTTCACCTTTTAATAATTATTTGCTTCTAGAGATGACTTCTAGAAAACTATCAGTTTTCATGCAGGTCACTGTATCTTTACAGAAACACAAACTCTCTATTTTCATATTTACCTTTTGCTGTAGCTCAGCTCTTTAGGACCTCTCATTCACTGCACTATCCTGTGTGTGACTGAAGACACTCCCTGTAGTTTGCATTCCCATACTCAAAATAAGGAACTAGAAGGACAAAAAAAAGTCTGAATTTGAAACCTTTCTTTGTGGACTTAGCCATTACCTTTCCTCAACGCAGGTCTGGCAACTGCAGGGTTGAACCAAAGCTTTCTGCATATCCATTTTTCAATCCAATGCATTCTACAGTGAACAGCCAAAGAAAGGTTTGGGGCTTAATAAGCCATTTTCTGTGCCTTTACCTCAAAATACCACATTGATGTGCCCTGTGAAAGTGACAGCACGCCTATAAATTACTCAGAGGGGAATATATAATATGAATTCAAATTACACACGTGAAAAACAAAAAACAGGGTAGATCTCGAAAAGAGAAATACATTATTAAAAGATATCCTTGTAATATATGCAAAGCTGTCTTTTTGACTAAGCTATTGACCAGGGAAAAGAACTACAGGTCTTAGCTATTACAGCGCTTTCAGCTTCATATACTCGCTTCTCCTACGAGATTTGAATATCCGAGTCCTTTGCCATTTTTACCCTCACGCCTGCATTTGACTGAATCTTAAATGTCTAATGCATTGAAATTCAGTGAATGAGATGGAATAGAAGTGTGCAGTGAATAATCAGCAGTGAATAACAACTGGAAAGCACTTTTGTATTTCTTTCCTACTAAGAAAAATGTCCTAAACAACATTTGATTTATTTACCCTGATGTTCTTGTTACAGGGACTGACACTGCTGTTGACTGGGCATTTATTTATGATTAGTTGGTACCTGATTCTCTAGGTTTCGTAGCAGGAAATGTGAAATTCATTACTCTTATCACACTACACAGTCCATCTTTTATGTATTATATGGTGTATCAATTTATTGCAAGTGTAGGCTTGAAAACCTAAAAAAATGAATAGTTTATGATTTTAACATTATATACGTCTGTATTTTGCTGTAAGAAAGACGTATCAGTGTATTTTGCTGCATTGCGTTTTTCTAACAGGTCAGTGTTTGCAATGGTCTTGTCCAGCAGTTAGTGATGGATATTTAATTCTGATTTGCCTAGTACCACTTCTACCAAATTCTTTCTAGTAAAAGAGATTCAACTAAAAATGGAGAGAACAAGGTGACATCTCTTCAACGGTCATAATAATAATTCTAATCTAATCAAACAAAAGCAACTTTCCCAGTATAAAAAGGTATAAAAAGGCATCTATTTTCATATCTGTCCCCTTCCAGCTAAATGACCACAAGCTCCAGAACATGAATTTAGCAGCTGAGTTCCGCGGTAACACTCTTTCAGATACAAAGTATTCTAACAGAAGTGTTTTGAGGAAAAAAAGAAAAAAAAAAAGTTTCTCACTCCCTCTTAATGTTCTTCTTCCTTCTTATTGTTAGTGACCAATACTGTGATTATTGACTTCAGGCATAATATACATGCAGTTTGATTTACAAGCAAAATAGCCAATACACAAATAAAGAAAACACTGCACATTATACTGTAGTTCTTGAAATGAAATAGCTCATATTAACCCTGCTTAATTCATTTTTTTCCTGTTACCACATATATTATTAAGATACTTAAAACATCTGTGACAAGTGACCAGGCAATATCAAGCATATAGTGGCCCAGCCAACTAGCTCTCTTCATTTGCTAGCAATGAAATGAAGCATTAAGGAAAAAAAAGGAGAAAGGGGAAGAACACAAAACCTCAAAAGAAAACGGCAATTCAGTAACAAGATTTTCTACAAAAACATGAATATTTATGAAAAAGATAGGAGTTTTCACTTAGCTTAAAATGTCTCCTTTAAAAAGCTCTTCTCAAATATTAAGACATGTATTAAAAAAAAAAATAAACTGTGCATATAAAAGGAGGCCAGAGTGAAAGACATGCGGTTTTTAAGATAAGCGTGCTTCCAGTGTGAACATCTGCACTCAGAAGAGCATTTACACAAATTAACATATTTTATCCACTATAAGGACCATAAAGTAATTCCAATTCAGCATATAATTTTTATTTCAAGTGGTATGAGAATTGGTCTGCAAAAAATCATTAAGTGGCACAGCACCAGTCTAAGATGTGACAAGCTGTGATGGGCAGAGCCAACTGCAGGTTTCCTAGTGTAAAATAAACGAACAACAATCAAAATGGGAGGGTGTGGGGCTTTTTAGAGATACAAACAAATCTTCAGAACTTATTAGCTTCTTGTTGCCAAAATGCTTTAAGGAAAATGTACTCTCTAGGTGAAAAGGGGGAAAAAAAAAAATGTTATGTAATACAACAAAATCCCCTTTCTAAAACCATGGTAAGTTTTGTTATCGCCACATGGGTTGGAAATTATGCTTGGAAAATAAACGCAGCTGAAAGCTCCTATCCGGCTATCAGACACGGCACCACACCTCGGGAGGCAGGGCGCTTCATCTTCAAAGCCCTGCTGAATTTGTAGATTAACAGCTGCTAATACTGCACTAATACCGTAGCCTCCCCAAAGCCTAATACTTGCCTCTCCAAAGCCCGTCGCGAAGCCCTGGCACGAGCTGCAGATAGGGTTGCCACGGCAGAGCGCTCCAACGCAGGGCCCGCTTCCAGCGTGTTATTTCATGGCTGCAAGGACTTGTCCTCCTTCATCAGTCTGCAGTTGGGGATGAAAATACTAATAAGGCGGAAATAGGAAAAGCAAATCTGAGTGGCTGCGCTTGCTCTCGGAGCATGGAAAAAACATTTTTGTCCGAAAGAGATCCTTACCTCAAGCAAATGTATGAAAAATAGCTATCTGCCTTCAAACGCAGCCTCCTTCGCTCCTGCCTGCAGATACACGAGCGCGGCAGGTAGCATTAATGTGGACCATGACATGCTATGGGCTCCCAAGGGCACTCCATGCATCCACATGAATATTTTTGAGGAACCAAAGCTTTTAACCAGACTATGGTGGGTCCTCCCTTTTGCAACCCTGACTGCACAAGACCTTTTTTCTGACCAGAAGTATAACTTCGCCCAAAACAGTTGAAAATTCTCCACATCTGAATCCTCCAAAGTAGAACCTTCCCCTGAAAACACATGTAAGAAATCTTGGAAGCTGCACTGACAAATAAAAGCCTTCCCAAATAATGTCATACACGATACAGACAATTTGTTACCGTTGCTGAAATAACACGTAGGAGAAAAGGCTCCCGGTGTCGCCGCACACAGCAGAGCTGCCACTCTATTCCCCCATTCCCACCATCTCCGGAGTAATAAATGGATGAAATGCAGCTCATAAAAATATTAGTATGAGCAAATTTATGACTTATATTATAGCATGCTTAGCTGAAAAATGACTGTAGAGCTCAGCTGATCTGCTCCCTGGGTATATTCTCAGCCATAGCTGTTTGCTTCCAAGCTGCACGTTTAAACTGAGTTCCTCTTTGCGTGTCCTGCATGTGCCTTTCCCCCGTATGCAGCCCAGCAGGACCCGTCCCGCTCTCTTGCCCACCTCGACGGGCACCTGGTCCAACACACTCTGGGCAGCCTGGTGCATCCTTCAGACGCACTTAAGCCTCATAGAGCCCATCCTCTGTCATTTTATTGTGACCTTTACTACGGCATCATAATTTGTACGGAGGCCAAATAAGCGTGTTGGGTCCCAGTGCGACCTATGCAGCGTCTCTGGGCGACCCAGCGCGTCCCCGGTGCCAGGAAGCCATCCCAAAGCCCTGCCCCAGCTGGCCAGGAAATGCCTGCCATATGGGCAACAGCACTGTCTGCACCTGCTGTAACATATATTGGAAAAGGAAAATAATCCTAAGAGCAGAGACAGGCCAGGACGAGGACCAGGTGTCTTGCGAGAGGACCCTTTTCTTCGTTCCCAAGCACGGGCCAGCTTTGCACAAGCGCTGCTGCCCAAAGCCAGAGCACTCCCCACGGGGTAGGGCTTAGAAAGGTAATTCATGCACACCGAATTGTGCTGAGCTGCTTCAGGCTGTGTAAAAAACGGCTTTTCTTTCTGCCCTCGAACAAATCCATCTTCCCCCCCCAAAAAATACATAACAACTTGAATGCCCCTTCCTCTTCTTCCCTTTCTCAAGGCAAAAGACGCACCAAAAACGAAACCATCAAATGCAGCACAGGACGAGCACCCAGGGAGGTCTGGAAACAAATCTTTTACATATTTAGATGTTAATACAATTGCAATTAAATGTTAACGTATTGGATAGCATGAACGTTTTATTCCCTGAAGTAGCCTTTCTCCCTAGATCCATTCCAATCAGCTTGCTAAAGGACACTATGAATGACCTGTCATTTGCAGAATGAATTCCTCAGAGACAGATACATTTAATCAGAAAACGGAAAGAGAGAGGAAAAAAAAAGAAATAATTTAGGAGAGAGATGTTTTTGAGAACCAAGCTCTTCTTAAATCTTTTCTGAACTGTCTTTTATTACTCAGTTGAAAGGAATTTACCGTGTAAAATGCTCAAAAATATAAACCACCTCCTTAATACACATGCCAAAACATTTGCTTTTCCTTTTAATATCACTTTAATTTCTGGTAAAATTCCAAACCAAGAGTTTATATATCATGGTATTGTCAACTTTGCATAAAATGACTGGTTCTGTTCATGACTTACACAGCCTCAGGGAGACTATTGATTTTTCCCCTTCATAAATCTGAAAATGCTCTGTCTCTTCCCAGTGGACCCATTATATTTATTGGTATCTATCCCAAAACAACTGTTCAAGGTTATAGCTATGAAAACATTTGGAGTTTTAATTCACTATCCAAAGTCCAGAGAACCCTACAGATTTTTGATTCAGAACTTCAAATTTGCTCCAACGGATAAAGATATTTCTTTAGTTTATGGTGCCTCAGGACCACTTATGCGCCGGATTGGACTCCTTCCTCTAATGGAAGAGGTTAAAAAAAAACAGAGAGAGAGAGAGTTTAAAGGAAGGTGAAAAGCAAAACAAGCCCCTCTACAGCTACTTGCCACCAGCCAGTGCTGGTTACTGAAGTGCATAAATATTTCCTATATAACTCGAGCTTTCCTATGGAAGAGCTGAAGCAGAGGAAAGGATTCCAGCCTTTGAGAAGGGCTGCACAAGCTATTGGACTATCCAGCTTCTCAGAGGAAAAAGCAATGAACAGAGGTGCGGGTCGGAAGACGACGGCTGCCACCCCAAAGACCAGCATAGGCTGTAATGTCTTGCAGTGTTTGAGGCATTTTAAAGTGTAGCCATCACAATAAAAATCGTGGCGTTTGCCAAGAGACTTTGCTAAGTGCTATCTGGGACGTTATAGTTTTGATTACATTTAGAATAACAGCATATGCCTACTGTGCAGGGAGTGTAGGCAAATGCTGGCCACATACTGCCTTGCACTGTACTTTAATACATTAAATACCAAAACTGCAGTATCTTGTCCATATTGTTCAAGAAAATCCCTACAGGGTAATTTCTAACTGGCAGATGACCAGCTGGAAAGGCAGACCTAGACTTTGTCTATCACACAAGCACATAGGCTTTCGGTTGTAATTTGCAAGTTTCTTCCTTTCACAAGGTGCTGGGTATATGCTCAATGACAATATTCTGTTACTTAGCTCTCTCCTATACTCTTTGCAACAACAAAGTTGTTATCATCTCATTACCAAAGGAAAAGAATTACTATAAAGCACACGGGTTTTGCCTGAGTCACATTTAACAAATTTAGAATGAGAAAAAGCCTAATGTATATGTGTTACTAGCTATGCATACAGTTTGTAACGGATACATAGTAATAACAAGAACAATAACTTTCAGAAATCAATAAATTCCTATTTATTGTATCACACCTACAGCTTAAATAAACACCACAGTTAAACATGCTTAGTTTGCAGCTCAGCAAAAATGGACTTCCTGAGATGTACTGCAGAAATATATACACTATATTTGCCTGTTCTTATGTAGTTTTTATTTGACAATTTGCAGGAGGAAAACATGGACTTTTTTTCTCTTCTAAGTAGGGCCTGAGCCACATTTGGAACCTGTCTTTGGCAGGTCACCACGCAAACAGAAAGTGTCATGGGGTAGAAAAAGATTAAATGGACTCAGTGTTACCCTGGTATCAGCACCTCGACATGATTCAGTTGGGTTTTACTTCTCCCAGTGCAACTGGGTCTCCCTGCTTCTCCACTTATTTTCCTCTGAGCACGAGGAGAGAAACTGTGTTTCTCGTGCCTACCCTCCGGCTGATATCAACATAAAAATCCCCTGGAGAAGATGATGCAGAGTTTTGCATTACAGTGTTCTGGATATATCCATACCACAAAATGAACACGAGACATTCAGCATTCAGGAGACTTATTCTATAGTTATCTCATCCTTTTGTTTGCTGTGATCAGCAGTGAAGCAGCTAACAGGGGGGCTAAAAGTGATACCATCTGCTTTATAAAATCACACTTGCTGAAGCAAATGTGGCACTTTCTAGTGAGAGATCTCTAAAAATTCAAACAGAATTGAAAATTTGCTTCACGACAACAAGCTACAGAGCAGACACATTCACTGCTCTAAGTGACATCCATGACTCTGCACGACAAGAAATTAGTTGAGAATATTTTCTAGGATGAAATACCGCTAAATAGTGACCCACTTTAGCAGCAAACACTAGCCTACATGACAGTATTAAGGGAAAAGATGCAGCTGCACCATGTTTGGATTGCAAGGAAGTTGTTGCTACCTTAAGAAAGTGTCCCAAGAGGCCAAGAAACAAGGTGGTGCTGAGCGATATATTGATATCCTCAAGCCCACAAGTCCAATTAGGGAAACAGTTAACTGTAAAAAGAATTTTAAAATAGCATTTCAAAACACACTGTGTGAGAAGAAAATATTTATTTAGATATTCTGCACAGCTTGTAAACATGAAATTCCTCAAATGGAATCTCAAAAGATATTTCATTTTCACCTCCATACAGCTTACCTTCCCAGAAGTCAGGTTAAGGCCCTTCACTGAATCATATTTTCCGTTCTCTCATCTCCTGTGTTTACTGCAATTTCGAAAGCACATCTCTGAGAACCACACAAGCAGCAGCAGGAAATAAAAATCTATTTTTAATAGGAACTACTCAAATAAGGTTTAAAAATAAAGTACTTATTTTCAAAGCCAGATTGCTTAATTTTTAAGGGCTTTGGCTCTGCAATGTACAAGGGTGCTCTAAGATGCATATATCCAAGCCCCCGATTCACTTTCAAATTAGTGCTCTCTTAGAAGTATGAATTGCTCCATCTGGAAGTGATTAGGGTTCCAAGGATGTGCAGCATTAAGTAATTTAACTTACTGAAGTACTTCTTTTTAATAAGCTCTTCAATTTAAAATAAGAATAACTTAAAAAAAAATAAAAAGCAACCATCCTAATACAGCTGTTCAAGTGACACGAATCTAGTTATTCATTTAATGCACCGAAGAAAAGGGGGCAGGAATTATGTTAAGGCAAAAAACAAGAATCACAATAGCAATGACCTAGAGGTATGACCGTGCATGGAAGGAAGGGGAACACTCGGCCTAAAATGCTGCACACTCGTGCCTGTGTTGAGGCTCGAGGTGCCCTGCAAGTCACTGGATCATCCTTCTCATTCCTCCCAGCCAGATACTCCTTGTTTTCACTGGAAGATCCTGCCGAGAAAATGTGGAGCAGCATAATCCTTTCCACAGGTATCTGTTGGGTGCCCGGCATAAGGATCTTGGAGCACCGAAATCCAAGTGCACTTCCCAGGGGCAGACACTGATGCAATGTGACACTGACGACTGTTTCTTCTTTCAAAGGCAGAAAGAAGAAAGAAGTCATTAACTTTGTCTTTGCATTCACCAGTCTTGCTAGATAGTTACTTAAAGCCCAAAATGCTTTGGAAAAAAGACAAGGAAGCACCAAAGAATCCTCAAAGTGCAGCAAGGACACAACACACCATGGGGTAAACAGCACACTATGCAGTTGAAGAGGTTGAAACTGATTTTTCTACTGGTTTTACCTCGCACTTTTGTCATAGAATGTTTCCCGAAAGAATCACTGAAGAAAATAATTATTCTATCGCATGTGAGGACTGTAAGGTTCAGTATCTCAAGCTCACTTGGTCATTTTATCTTCTGTTGGATCTAAACTTCTTCCTGATGATCCTGCTGAATATCTTTGATTGTTTTTTTTGGAGAAATATTTCTTAGGTGTTTTTAAAATCATGGAGGTTAAAAGTTGGCATTTGATACTGGAAAATTTGACATTTTTTTCAGGTTAAATTATCTTTGCAATTTTGAAGGGCTGAGATGCTAAAGTAAGAGATGCTAATTTCTCTGGGGAACTATGAAAATCAAAATACATTTCTAACTTGAATGAGCTGACATGCATCATCAGTTGTATTTTCAATTAAGGTTCTGCAATGCTGATTAATTCACTCATTTGAAAACAATTTACATACAAGGTGGTCAGGGAAGTGGAATGCTGCTCTAGGGGAACGCGGAAGAGTCAGGGATCAAAGCTGGAAAGCGAATCGCCCCGGCTGTGGAGCTCTCCACAGTGATACAGTGGCTGAAGATCACAGGAGTCAGATGAGTGGTTTCTGCTTACGAGATGGTTCTTGCCACTACTGCAGATTTAATCCCTCAAACTTTTCATAAACATACAACCTTGTACTCCAAACCATAAAATAGGCCAATCATCGTTCTAGAGAACTATATGAATGCTGAGATGGAAGTCTGCTCTCTAATTTGCATTTAGGAACGTGTAAATTTGCACATAGGCTTTTACTTTATGAAATTATTTCCTTGTTAAAAAAAAACAGTAAAGTCGTCATGGCTTTACTGATGTCTAGCAAAAGCGCTTGACTTTCTATACTTAATTGCTAAGATTAACTGGGAACATTAGTGAGAAATAAACCTCTTTATAAAGAAATGATTAAATTACTGACAGTTACTTTACTATTTCAATGTTAGGTTCCAAGTTATATTTCAATTTGCTATGTTTAAATCTCAGCTCCAGCTGTAATGAACTGCATGGCTGGATTGTTTAAAAAAATGACTGATGAAGCATAGTGCAGTAACGTGGTGAACATTTTAAAAGCAGTTTAACCAATATCCAAGTATAGTCCTGACACCAAAAAAATCATGCTAACACTGTTGGTTTCACACTTCCCACGTAAGGAAATGTTTAGTAAAGTAAAAAGCACATATTATATATAAGTAAATCAATGTCAAAGAGAAGCAGAAAATTGTAAATATTAGTTCCAACTCAGAGACAAACTATGAAATATGCAACCACAGCAAGGCTAGCCATTCCATAATGAACAGCTAGGAGTGTCCTTCAGCAGCTGCCATGGAAAACTGCCACTTTATTTTTAAATAAAGGTGTCAAAGGGCTACAAACCTGTTACTCAACAGGAATGAAAAGCCCTATAACTATGAATTAGTAAAAAAGACCTTCATGGTGGGGATAGGCCTAAGGGTGGGGATGCAGGATTTCAGAGAGCTTTGTGGCTTGCAGTGTGCTTTGAAACTCACTACTCGGGAGTTGGGGGGTTTGTCACCCCAGCAGCACACATCTAGGGGCACAGCTCATATATTCAGGCTATAGGGCCTCCTAAGGAATTAACCATGAGAACTGGCAGTACAGGTAACCCTCCAGAAGGGAAAACTTATGCTTCGCATCACTAGAGCAAAAGACAGACCTGCGTCTAACTTAAAATCAAATGCAACACGGCGCTGTATTAAAACAAATTTCAGCAACACAAAACTTCTGTGTAAAGTATCAAGCTAGCACCAGACATACAGAAGGACCAAAAAGTGCAGGTCTTCATTGTTTATCTTAATAAATTTCCTACCATATCAGGAAGACACAAGTTTTTACTAACATAATTGTGTAATCTTGCTGCAGTGGATACTTTAAGTAGAAAGATGCATTTACTTAGAAATTCCCTACATGCAGGAAACACATTACAGGGAATTTATTTAGAAATTCTCTATATAGGACGCAGGAACAAAAATTTCTCAGCATGCTCCAGGAAGGAGCAGGTCTCCTTTAAATAGGGGTGGAATAATACTGTAGGCCATCATTAACAGAAATCAAGGATAAATTTCCCCCACCTGCCACATTTAGTAACAGCATCAAAGGCTCATTAAAGCAAGCAGTGAGGAACATATGCTCCTATTGCACTGGGGAAAATTTTTAAAAAGGCAAAAAAAAGCATGCAATGGAGAGATGCGTGCAATGCAGAAGCACATTGCCACATCTCCCATCACTAGTGCCACACAAATCGATAGAGCTGACCTGCAGGCCATGCTTCCTTCTGCAGCATCCTCATTTGAGCAGGATATAAGGTAAAGAATACCAGCACACAGCACTGGCTGCGCTCAAATATAGAACCCACCGATGTCTAGTTGTACAACAAGCACTGATGGTTTTTTTGAGGGTTTTCTGTCTGCTTTTTGTTGTTGTTTGACTAGGTGCCCAAATCCTCCAAAGAGAGGAGCTGCTGCTGCTGCAGTTCCCTCCTTCCATGCCAAGCACATCCAGTTCCCTCCTTCCATGCAGAGCGCATCCCAGGAAGCGCAGCCTCCAAACTCCTGCTAGGACCTGCTCTGCAAGCAAAGCATCAGCTGAGCTGACAAAACCAATCGGGAGAAAACCCAAAGCTGCACATGTTTCTCCTCGTTCAAAAAATGGGAGCTGACAGAGGTGTCTGTCTGTGGGCAGCTCAGGTGGCAGCTCCCATGCGCGCTTCATTTTTAATGTTGTTTGCTCCCGGAGTGGACAGCAGCAGCTCTAATCACCACTGCGGTCAGCAAGCAGGATCAGGGGCTGCACAGCGCTCTCCTCCTTCCCCCTCAGGCATCCATCTCCTCTCTCTAGCAAGAATTCAAAGGAAAAAAACCCAAAATATTTGCTGCCTGGTAATGAAAATGCAAGCATATAATTTTTTTTGAGCAGAAAAACATGGAAGACACTACAATTGAGGTCATTTTAGCCTTCCGCATTTAACCAATATGACTCTGAGAAAGCAACAACCTACTGAAGACCGCTAATTTATGTTTTAATAAAAATGGCACAATTAACAGTTGCATCCTTGAATATGAACCTTAAGTAAGGCAATAAAAGCAGGCTACATTTTCAGTTTTACTCGTGTTATTTTTAAGATTATTTCCATGGAAATCTATCAAAAAGTTTTAATACATTCTAAAAAAATCCAACTGTATGCCTGTAAGGATTTTTCTGTGAAAATATCTAAACTCCCCGACTGCTTGAGAGCACACATTTTTAAAAGTCGTTATTAAGTTATTGGACAGTAAAAAGAATATGTTCTTTTCCCTTCAGCAGGCCTGTGTATGTGCCAAAAATTAAATGCATGCCTAATAATTAAGCCTGCTGAGCAATTACTTCATCCATGCCTCCTTCAGTGTTTCTTTCACATATTCTAGCTGCATCAGACATGTGAAAATTAGAAGTTAGAGCAGCTGAGATTGGCTGTCATAGGTTTCCAAAGCAATTCAGTCCCCCTTGGAAAACGTAAGCTTCTTGTCACAGGCTGTCAGCAAAACTCATGTCTTCCAATAAAGGATCTGAGAACAGACCTTACATGACACCTTTATATTTTACATTTTGTTTGACATCTGCCGTTGGTGAGAAATGGCATTTTACAACCCTTTTCCATCTTGCCTGCCCCCATCACCACTGCCACCACCAATATAATTGCTTTTACTGTAAATATATGACAATGCAAGTGAAAGTAATAGACAGTAACATTTAGAAAGCTCTTTTTGATTTCCTAATAGATTTGTTATATAAGTGCAAATCTTTTTTTTTCTAGTTTTAGTGTTAAGTAGTTTCTTTTCCAAAAAAATCCGAAGAATAAATGGTGCAGAATCTTGCAGAAGTGTGTTACACAGCCTGAATAGAAAGTAGAAAGAGAGGAAAAGGGAAAACTTGCACTTAAGGCACACCTCGGAAGTCATCTTATAATCAGGAAACTTGCAAATTTTATCTTAGAGATTTAATGTTAATCTCCTTCTTCTCCATTTTATTTGGCCATTCTCTGAGTTTGGTAGGCGCAGTACATTTACTAAACAGAAGGATAAAAACAGGTTTGGCCAGGTAAATTACCTTATTACCTCCTGAGTCAGACACTCATTAAGGAAGGAAATAAGTGAAACGGCACTGGATCAGCTGCTCAGGAAAATTCCCTTTGACAAACCTTCAGCTCCCCGAGTAGCGACTAACACTGGTCCCGACAGTCAGTAACACCCGAGTGGTCAGTCCTGACCAACAGAAAAGCAAATCCATCAAAAATTGCCATGCTTCTTCATAAGCAATTATCATTAAAAAACAAAAATCTGATCATTTCAAATCCATTTTCACTTTAAAAGATAAGCATTCCAACACAGTTAAAATTTGGAAGTATAATTCGGATTATACCTGCTATTCACAACATCAAAGAGCTACCAAAGTAAAGTCGCAGGAAGGTCTTGCTCTAAAACTGTTCTGAACACATTAAAACGCAAGAGAAGGACCTAAACATTTTTCCATAGATTTCTTTCCACTTAAATAGTCCAGAAAACTGAGAGCAATGCAGGTAAGACCTGCTATGAAGACACAGCTATAAACACCAGAACACTTTTCTCCAAAACTGTTCCTGGATGGTTTTCATCCAGAGGGGACAGGAGTCTCCCACTGGATGTTCACAAACAGCCAATTCTTAGTCTTCGGACTTTTGCAAAATTTCACATATTCAGTACTTTACTAAAGACAGTGAGGAACCGGATCCCAGCTGCCTTATCCTCAAGCTCTTGAGAAACTACCGAGTCCAGCAGTAGCAACCTCACTGATGCCTATCTGTTGATTTCTCACGTGATTACACAAGAGACACACACGGAGGAAGAACTGCGATTTCAACATCTGCTTCCAAGCTCGGGAACAGGTCCTGGCAGCCGGAGCCCCTGGGAAAGCCCCCGCACACGGTGCCTCCTGCCCTTCGCTCCCCTAGCAGCCCTTTCCTCCCAGGCCCTCTGAGTGTCCTCTGGCTCCCTGGGCACCTGAGACCTCCCCAAGCAACACCCTCCCCAAAAACTCCTGGATCCAGGGATCTGCCAGCCCCGTGGATTTGCAGGAGGGACTTGCTGCAACGTGATGGCAGCTGAGGTGCGTGGGACACCTTGCACCTGGGAGAGCTGCCGTTCTCGAGTTCCATGAAGTAATTCGTCTGGGCGGCTTCGTCATGGAGCCAGGAGTCTGCCAGCAGTTACCACATCAGCTCACATGAACAACGTTAAGTGTTCACCACGCGGGAGACGCGCCGGAGGGCGTTAGCTGTGAGCTGCGGCCTCGGCACGGCGGTGTACCACGGCAAGTACCTCAGAGACAGAAGGGCCGCACCACATTTTCCATAAACGGAAGTTTCTGTTTGAATCTTAGAATTTGGCTGAAGTTTTCCATGTAGAAAACTTCCACTCAGCTGGAAGCTTGGGAGTGAAGGAACTGTTCCCATCCCAGATCCATCACCAAAGACAGAAAGGGCAGCCCAATGTCGGTATATGCTCAACCGATTTCCTGAGACACGTGGTACTTTTTCCATTCTCCTCCTCCATTTCTGCTTCTCCCTTCCAAAGGGCATCAACCGAGGCAAAATTTACTGGGGCAGTTGCACAGTGCAGCACGGAGGGAAGCCCTCTCAGATATATTACTTCAAATGAGTTAGGACATACATGGAGTTTGATCAAGAGAACCTACTAACACACGGAGCAGCCTGGAGAGGCAGGACGGAAGCACAGGCCCTGTGCTCCATACTGTGGAGCCGGGAAAGGTGTTGGAAAGCTCTAAGCAGGCCTGAAGCTACACGGCACAAAGACTCGTCATGCTGAATAAGAGAGCAGCACTGCCATAATTTAATGCTAAATATGCAAGGAACATGGTTGAGTCAAATTTTATTAGCTGAATTCAGTGCAATGGATGAAATTCACTGTATGGAACCAATCTCTGCCCTAAATATTATTTAAATTATTATTATCACCTCAAAGCAGCCTTAGGTGCTGCATAAACCCCATGACGGCATTTTAAACAGGGTGGTTTCATATTGAATGATTTCTCTAAGTTTTGTGAATATGAATATATAATGGCTTATATTTATTATGTTCAAGTGGAGGCTTTCTTTAGAAATATGTAAGACCCATAACAAGGTAAATAGGCCCCCAAGATATCAGTCCAACATACAGACCAAGATTTTCCCCCATGCAAGCTGATATAAGCGTGAAATATGATCCCTATTTTCTTCTATATGTTAAGAAAACAAAGCAAAACCCAAGCATACATATTAGAATAAAATGCTATCAAGAGGAAAATCCATCTTCTGCCAGTGACAGGTTCCTCTAACAAGAGCATTTAACAGAACAAACTGTAAAAAAAAAGCCTATTTTTGTCATAAAATGCCATTGCCTTGCTCCAAATATCTGATGACAAAGTCAATGAACACCTAAGACAATAGCAGGACATGTTAGCACACACCAGCACAAGCTAAGAGTGCAAAGCGTGTTAATTAGTGTATTATAATGACTTCTGACAGTATCACATAATGCCTTTCATCACCATACTATTTCAATTACACATTCTCCACTTCATGCATTAAAAATGGCTTGACTACTATTTTTCACCTGCTGCTTCCATATTAGGTTAAAGCACTCACGCCTTTCAGTAAAATAATTTTACTTTCCAGAAGTTAATTACTGAATCCCCTCAGTAAATACTATAGGAATTCCTCTGTTCTGGGAAAGGATGAGAAGAAAACAAAGGGATGCATTATAATGGGATATACTTTGTTATCTCCAATACCTCAGGATGCTCCATGCTTCACAAAATCCTTGGTTAGAAGCCAGTGGTGCAGCTCAGAGCTAGAAAATATTAGCACCAAGAGGTAAAGCTGAACCAATGTTTTCTGAATGGTGAAAGAATGATGAAACAGACCCTTTTATTTTTTTGTTAGCCCACCTATTAAGTAAGAAAAAGAAAAAGAAAAAAAAAAGAGTATTAAGACAAATAATTGGAAGTTTGATCTACTGATGATATAAATCAAAAGACAGTTAGCTATTCCATTACTAATGATCCACTGAGGAAATGTGCTTCCAAATCTTTTCTCTTTCCTTCACCTTGCACCTTGAAGAATCATAGAGAAGGAAGGCAAAATGAATGCATAAGTGGGCCTACATGCTTTTCAATATTTAACATACTGGATTCCTTCATTATTCCTATTGAGGAAGGACACAGTGAGGTTTCAAAGGCTTCCCCTCTCCTCAAAAGACCCTGCAACGTGCCACGCACCAAACACAAGCCATGCACGTAGCAGCACCCAACGCAAGGAAGGATAGGAAAGGAACCCAATTCCCAAGCAGATTCCAGCAGCCACCCAAGGAATGGGGCTTTGGCAGCAGGCCTGGGCCACAGCGAACCGCTCTCCTCCCACGCGGCCCTCTGAGCTCACGCTGGGGAGTAGCACCAAGGCCTGCAGCTGCCTCAGGGAAACGATCTCGCCCATGCCAAGCGCCCGGCACACACCTATCTGCAGCCAGGCAATGGGCGGGAGGCCTTTTCCATGTGCTCAGAGATCACCGTGTCCCAACACGTTAGGCACGCTCTTCCAGGCCTGGAAGGTACCCAAGACCCATAAAGCAAGTCAAGAGCCTCAGCAGCTCTCCAGAGATACCCAGGGTCTTTGGGGATTTGGTCTTCACCATCACCATGAAGTGGTGAAAGAACGCAAAGAACCTTCACCGTTTAATGACAGCTTACTGTAGCAAGCTTTAATATGCCTGCATTTTCAATCACTTCTCCACTCAATTAAACAATCATCTAATAGAAACACTTCTGTGACACAGAGCCACTAAACAAACTGCCTTGAACTTGTCATGCAGCACCTCATTACCCAATTACTCCTCTTCTTTTCACATCACTCTGCATTTTAATACTGCAAAAGTCATGAAGCTAAGAGGCCATTTTCTGGTATGAATTATGCATTTGGTCTAAGTCCTAAATTTCTCTTTCTTTACATCCCTCTCCCCCAGTGTCTTTAAATCTTTAATTTAGGCGTAGATGGCTGTGGGGACACTCCCGGAACCTCGATCTGTCTACGCAGAGGCGCAACAGCAATATGGCACCATCAAGCAACGCTCTGCATCAAATAGCAACAGCAACTTTTTTCTTTTCTTTAAAGACATTTTGCTGTTTGTAACTACCATAGATGAAACCTGTGCAGCCTTTAATCTAGGCTTTTTTCGGCCCTAAGCCTAGCACCCATACATTCATTTTGCAATCTCTCTGAAAAGGTACCCAGCAAGAGCCTAAAATCAGCACCAGAGTTATTAGGATTATAAACAGAGTTATTAACAGATTTGGGAAAGACAGTTTTAAGTCATCCTTAAAACTGACTTAGGCAAGCGTGGTTACCATCTACTTCCAAGTATGAGTATGTTTCAAGTGTATTTATCACTCAGAGAGGTAGGAGTAGGAATCTGACTACTTGTTTGCAACTTCAGGAAAGGAAGTAAAAGAATGGAAGCCGCAAATGAAGTAAAAGACCTGTCAGCCTCGTTAGATATTGTACAGGGAGCAGTGGTATTGAATGAGACTTCCCACTTCAGCGCCTATCACAAACAAATGGAAATAGATGCTGGGTTGGAACAGGGTGTTTAGGAAGTGATAGACAACTCTTGGGAAGGCAAGTTTGCCTTCCCAGCAGCGGGAATAGTGTTTCTCAGGACTACTGCTTTCTTGGCAGTTCCTTAGGACAACAACTCAAATTTGAGTGTTTACTCAGCATTGAAAATCTGAGTTAGCAGTCTCCTGTATTCTGACGTAGGGAACTATCTGAAACGTGACATCTTAAGAGGTAACAAAGAAATACTTTCATAATTACGTATCTCTTAACAAACCATCCTCTCTCAACAAGTACTACAAAAATAATGGAATGAGTGTTTGTTCTGTCCAAAAGCAGAGAAGTTCACTAAAAATGCTTAGAAAAAGTATTTGAACAGCAGAAATTGCTACCCTTTGCAGAGATCTGGGCTTATATATGCTCTTCTCTTACTTGTACTTCCTTTACTGGAGGAACATGATCATATATGAACATACATATTAGTAGAGCTATCTACAATATCAAAAGATTTAGTGAAACAGCATGCATAGCTTGACAGTAAACATCTTAACATGAAAGACACAAACTCTGAATAGAAAACCAAACCCTGTTTGCATCATTAAGGATTGCCCTGACTACAACCTCAATAACTGCTTTTAAATGTCACAAAAAAAAAGAAAAAAAGCTCATGACAAAAGGAGCTTCCAACCAAAAATCTTCCATGACCACTTTGTCCAGGTGAGCTGCAAAACCTCTTGTAAACCAAAATCTTTAAGAGGGGGCAAACTGGAATTTCTCAGCCTTAGAAGCCTCAAACAGCAAGTACCACCTTTCTCAAGCAAAATGTCATGTTTATTTGTGAAAATTGTTCCTTTCCTTTCTCTCTCTAAATAGATAAAGGGTACCCTACTATTTCATACTGTTGTCATGTAATCTGAAAAGTATAAGAATGTAAAATTAAAACTCTAACAAAACTGACATAAGCCTCAAAATCATTCCACATCGTTTGAAGTTTCCTGCTTCACTAAGTTTTATTGTTCTCCAGTTTAGGTAATCTTCTGATATGTAAAGGTCATTGTTGCATGTGTATGGAAGTTTTATAGTTAAATGCAGGAATGTAGGAATGGTTTTGTAAGAAACTTCGAACTCAATCCCATTAGGGTAAAAAAAAAAGAATAGAACTCCTCTCTTATGGAGATAAAATGGAAATGCTCTACAGAAAGTGAAAACAGCTCCTCAGGGAATTGTTAGGGACTGGGCAAAAGAGCAATGCAAACATTTCTCTAGTCAAGTAGAAACAAGTAGTCAAGAAGAAAGAAAACTGGGAGTGCTTGTGATCAGAATAGCACTGCCAGAACGGCAGAGCAAAGAGAGAGCCTCTGCCTAGTTCACTGACCTTGTATGTTGATGTAATCTCAATAAACAAAAAGGAAATAGATAAAAATCTTTACATGTAATGTATATCCCAATTATTCCTTAAGGGATTTACTAAATTCCACAAGTCTTCAGAAACATAAGGATAAGCTGACTACTCACAAAGGGCAAGCAAGTGCTGTCATTCTCAAAGCCAACTTCACTGAGTTTAGTGGAGATGTCAGGGGGAAACAGTTTAATGACATCTCTCCCCACACGTTAAAAAAAAAAATCTTCTGAAACAGGATCAATAATTTTACTTTCTCCCTTTGTTAAAAAAACAAAGGTTATTAAAAAAAGGATTTAAAATGAAGAAGGAAAACTGTTTTGTTCTTCTTTATCTCAGCTTATTCGTTAAGAGTGAATTCTCCATACATTATAATTATGTTCTGAATTCAGACCACAATAAATCAAGTATGACCGGTTATTCAGTATACAGCAGGATGTATCAATGACCTGTCCCAATTCCCTTTACATTCTTTTCATTTTTAATGCAAGAGGAGAACACAACAATAAACATAGTCTTCAATCCAAACAACATCTTAAAAGAAAAAAAAAAAATCACACTCAAGCTTCATTTACAATCTCATTTGCACAGAGTTGCCAATCTTGATTAGCCCAAATGAACTCCCTAAAATGAAGGCGACCTCTCTAGGACATTAGGAGATTAAAACACCTGCAAACATCCACTGTATCAGAAGAGACTTGCTTTTTACTTAGAATTACTCTCAAATGAAGACCTTCAAACATAAGTGTAGAAAAGAAAGGATATCAGAAACTGTGTTCACACAGAAACCTCAGATTTTAAATACATGCCATTTCAGACTGTAAGCTCAGAAACAAAGTCTGTCTAGCTTTCAAAAGCAGAATTTCTCCTGAAGTCTCAAAACACTTTTAACAGGAAGACAAGTCACAAGTAATGTTACAGTATGCAAGGTAAGGAAACAGACTCAGAATTCAGCTATCTGAAAACAATTGTTTTAATAAAAAAGTGAAACTCAATTTCACAGCTATAATGTATTAGAAGACTGATCACAGACGATATTCATTACATGAGAGTAAGTAACAAATGACTTCACAAAGGAGGATTTTCTCACACGGCAAAGCACCACATGCCATCTATTCCTGGTGATTACAGCATTTATCTGGTCAAGTATTCACAAGTTAAAACTCTGCATGTTTAATCATAGAGCCTGGCCTCTTATAAGACTTTATGTTTTAAGACTTCACTTGGTCAGGAGACAAGCTTAGACAAGTTCTTGCAACTTCGCGAAATTGCAATCAGCCATTTCTCAACATCTGATTGGAGGGAAACAGATGGATTGCATTTTAAAAAGCATATGGATGATCAATGATATATAAGCAACAATTTACTGTTATTAAAAAGCAGCATTAACTCTACTTATGGAAAGTAGTATTGCATATATCATACCTTCCACAGTAAAAAAAAAATACCCATCATCTTTTTGATGCATATATAAAATCAAAGGCCATAACTAAACTGATAAAAAAGTGAAATATCTTTGCTAACTCCTACTCAGCTTCTGCTGTGAATTAGCTATTGCCTGAATTAATATTTTAGAGGAGAAACAAATCTTTCCAATTAGAAATCCTGTTAGCCTAGCTCTTCAGATAGTGAAGTTTTCTTTTTGTTTGCTTCTACTTCTGTATAGCCTGAGCTCAGGAGCAAAACATAAAGCCTAACTTAAAACAGTTTCCTGTAGATGATATTCAAGATTTAGATCCCACTTTGTCTTATAAGGAAGCATTTCTTTCAGTAGGTGCCATAAAGAAATAGGGGCAAAACACTAAAACCAAGGAAGAGGTCCCACTGAACTGAAGCAAGCACAGCAGTGAATGGAAGAGGTGAGAAAGGATGAGGACGGCTGAGAAGACACTAAACTGATAGAGGATGCTCTAGCAGCCCGTAGGAAAAGATACCAGCAGCAGAGATGCCACCAAAGTAGCTGGCCAATAAGTGGTGGAAGGGCAAAGATCTAAGAGGAGACCTAAAATCAACATTGCTGAGGAAGGCACAGAGGGAGTAGAGGGGAAACGACGACTCGCCTGGCAGAGCATTTGGATATGAGACACTGTAATGAAATCTAGTAATTGTGCTCCTGCCATTTTATCAATCTAGAGGCTAAAGGTGCAAGATATAATGGATGCTGGGCTCGGAGCCAAATCACAGCTCCTGCTGTTGGACACCTCAACTACTGTGAGCAAGAAGATACACTTTTTTTTTTTTTTTTTAAAGCAGTGGTAGGTTGCATATTGTTTTCCATACTTTAACAGCACATCTCTGTTACAAACTCTGCATTAAAATATCCATTAATCTAAATGCACATTAGCACCAGTTCGTGTTAAGCAGCATAGCCTGGAGCTAAGAGTTATGTTCAGGGCCCAATATCAAAGAAACAGATTAAATTGTTATGCCACAGGCGAAGAGATATGCCTGGTAGGTTGGCTAATGTGGAAAAGTGAGGGAAGTGTGGGAAGAGAACAAACATATGTATCACATATGTGGCCAAAAATGGCATTACCAAAGGTGAAAACCTTAAGATACATTCTTTTGAGAGCAGGGTTCAGCACAATTGGACTCGCCCAAAGCTTTCTGGATTTTAAAGCCACCGAGTTCACTTCATAAAATATTAAGAAACAATGCGTTCATTTTACAGTGATACCTTTAAAACACATGCAGCTGGAAAAACACAAGACAGTGACTTGGCACACCTGCATCTAATACAAACTTCCATTCATTTAAGAAAATAAGGACTCTTACAAGGAACAAGCCTGGTAATGGGTTACAGAGCCTTTTGCGTAAGCACCTCTGCTTCAAATCTGACACTGCAGAGTTATTGCCAACTGATGTGTCCAGCGGATCAGATGGAAATGAACTCCTAACTTTAGTCTACTCTCCATTCAAGTTACCCCTAACGCAAAAGTCCTCTCCAAGATTGCGACTCGTTCAAAGGGTATTTTTAATCACAGAAGACTATAAAGAACAGAAAAAATGATAATAATAATAAATCCTCTCCCATTAAAAAATAGTCACCGCAATGAGATTTGGAAGCCTGCCACTTCCCACTGCTCTTATGCCAACACACTCACATGTTTTGCACAGGGGTTGGGTTTGCTGGTGTTTTTAAGCAGGTACCTCAACTCCACAGCCCTCTATCACATCTCCTCTTAAAACACCCATTGCCTCAGCCTTGCAAGGGGTTTCCTGCTGCTCCCTCTGATTTCTCGCACACAGTTACTTGGCTGCTATCAAAGCACTCCGAAAACAGCCAAGCCACTGTGTTCTCCCATTCATCTTCAAACTCGCCCTCATGTATGGTCACCTGAGGTCCTCTGACATCTGCAGTAACAGCTCTTTCTAATAAAGTTAACCTGTGGAAAAACTAAACGAAGAATTCTGCAACATCAACAGCAGTAAGAGGAAAATGACAGGAAGATTTTAAGGCAAAAGAAACTTTACCGAATATCTTACAGCTTGCATTAATTTGATGAACACTGCCTGGGGAACATACATACTGGTAAAATATTTAAATTAAAAAGAGGAAAAAAAGATCAGATCCCTCAGTTGTGTAGTTCCCTAAGGACTCATCCATAAGTTTTCTTTACTTCCACTAGTGTTTCTGAGCTAACGCTGGCATTTCAGCTGATCACACAGCATTTGGCTTTTATTGAACGTGCAGTCTGGGCTGTCCGTTATCGAAACCAGAACATAGAAGACAGGTCAAAGTGGTGGCGGCACCAGCAAGGGCTAACACAGATCACAAGTACAAACACAGGAGGCAGGTAAGAACAACGTGGAAACACTTTAACAATAACTGCTATATAATTTTAAATCAACTTTTTTTTTTCCTGTAGAGGAAAACAGCAGACTTTCTATAAAACTCATTTTGCTGTTAAACACATTCTTAATTTATATGCAGTCATTTAGCAAGATAGATAATAAGTACTCTTTAATAACTAAAAAAAAAAAAATCACCACAAATCAGGCACTAAGAGGGTTATTCTGGTAGTGGTTGAGAAATACTTTTAAATTCTGGATACTCTTTCAAAGCCAAAACTCATTTTCTGAAGTTGTCTTTAATTGCCAAATATAAAAATTCTGAAAGATGATCCTTTGAGCACCTTCTATGTTCGCTCTCAAAACAGAGAGGCATCCAAGTGTATTCAAGTCTCTCTGCTCAATTTTGTGATAACTTCACTTCCAGGTTCCTATGAATAAGGCCATATTACAACAAAGTAAATGAAGTCTTCCCTGGATACAATTCTGCTCCATTCTGTGAAGGAAATTTGTTTCAAACAAGATTACACCTCTGACAGGATTACACTTGACACAAAAGCAATCTTTTTACTCGAATAAATTGTGATCTTTCAAAACCACAGGCTCTCCGATCCTATTATATTACATTATTTTGCTATCCATGACACCTCTGCATGCCCCATGGGGGCTTTCTCTCTCTCTTCATGTAACATCTGTGGAGTTGCACCACATCCACTGGGGAATTAAACATGAATAACGCTCTTGTTACAACAAAGCTTCAGCGACAAACTATTTCCTCCTGTCTGCTCCTGGCTCCTTTAAACACTTGACAGTCACGATGACCTGCTGTCTATAATTCTTGCAGGTTGAGATATTAAACAATATTCATACTGGAATCTTACTTTCCAACTCACGTACTTCACTTCTAACATGACCGGTGTATCAAATGTACAGAGCACGTGGTAAGGAAGTAGCAAGAAGAAAAACACAACCAGTACAGACACAAATATAATTAGATATCAAAGCGTTGCAATGCATTTTTCACTTATGCATTTATTTATTTTTACCCCTGGTTTGCCCTGGAAAGCTACCAGGTATTTTTATTGAAAGCTAAAGAGCCGATGGTATTGTGGGGTTATGTGTGAAACACACTCTTTCCCTTGCCAAAACACCTAAATGGCAGCACATCCCTCTTGCCATCTCACCCATACATAAACAAAAGATAGAACAAAATTCAGACCACGGGTAATTCAGCATAATCTGCTTGCCAAGGAGCCATAAGAGAGAGATTTGTACCACAACAAATGTCTACGAGGAGTATGTAAGAATACATAATTCAAAGCTGGTGACAGTTATTTAATTAGCACTTTATTCTGCCTGCTCACTGGGTAGATTATATTATAAAAATTATACTCACCTACTAACCAGCATGGGTGCAGAAACTGCTACAAAAAGTTTAAATTGAAAACATTGTATTAATATAAATTTTTACTGGATCGAGAACTATAAGCAATCACTTGGACTACTGCTGGGTCATTTTCTTTTGTTGCATATTTTTTGTTAACGTTTAAAAATGTACAAAAAGCTGCAAAATCCAGATCTTTGGGTGCCTGCAGATAATGTATTACAAACATATTTTGTATTCCCTCAATAATATGTCAATCCTGAAAAGTAACAAAATTTATTCTCCAAGTATTCTAAAATGTCCAATCAAAGGTGAGGAAACTGCTCATCTCTGCAGAAGTGAATAAGTGACAGAACAGTTGCAGGTCAAACAAAGATGTAAATATCTTGCAGTGTGTGACTCTGTATGCATCCAGAACAAACATGTACACAAACACAGAGAAACGTATTGTTATACATATATATCGCAATCCTACTTTTAAAATTTTTCTACAAAGGTAGCAAATTACTGTATCTTAAGAAGCCCCATAAAGACCTGACATATCAGAAAGAGAAGCAAGGTTTTTAGATGTCTGAGGAAAAAAGATGGAAATGCAAAACTTAATGCACCCTCTTTGATTTCTACCAAACAATCAAAAAAAAAACCCTATAAATCAGGAAGATAATTCTCCATGACAGCAAAAAGCATCTATCAACCCAGGTCTCCATACTCAAAGTAAGAACATCCTGGATAATGGTATCTTTTCACTAGTAGTGAAATAGAAGCTGGAGCATACAAAATAGCACCCATTTCTGCTTGCCTGATTAATTAGTATTTAGACTTGTCCCTCAGCAATTAGTACTTTTTTCTTCCATTCCAATAGTCTCCCTTCCTGATGTCTTCCTCCTGCAGAGTAAGTTGTTGTTCTTGCAATGTTGGACGTGAATTTTAAGGAGATTCAGGGGTAATGAGGTTTATTCAAGCCTCTGTGCACGGTTAGTGTCAAACAATCTCAGGATGCTTTTGGCGAGTGAAAGTCATTTTATGCAATCTTCCTATCCTATCCACTTTAGAGCAGCATAAGAGAATTAGATTACAGCTGAAGAATTCCTCTCGAGACACAGTCCAATGTTTCCTCTGTGAGAGTCTTTCAAAAGATACTCAGAAAAAATAAAGATAAAATAGCAGCTTTACATATGAGTTAAGCAGCAGGGATTGTGGGCGACTGGAGGAAAATTAAAAAAAAAAAAGCCTATGAAATGAAAATAATTGTGTCTGTGTCCTTATTTATTACCTATTATGTGATTATCTCCATTTGCAAATATTTTATCCTATTTTTGGTTAACTAATAAGCAGATTCAGCACAAAGAAGTCCTATACTTTTGCTTGCAGAGAAAAAATTAGGTGGCACTGTTTTGAAAACAACCCAGCTACATAATTATTATCAATCTGAAAAAAAAAATGATATGAAGTTTATGTCCTCCAAGAGGCTACAATTTCAAACCCCTTTTCCACCGCAGGGAGATGGAGGGTCAGCAGTTAGTGCTCCAGTTTAAGCTCCAAGCCCATGCCAACATACTTTATAAGCTAAATCCAGGCTGGGGAGACTGGCTGCATTATTTTTCAAAGACTAAACCAGCATAAATCATGCAGTGCCAACATACTATGAGGTTAATGCTGTGTTTTACTACAGTAAGCAATTTCTATCACCATTTAAAATGAGACAAGTAAGATTCAGGCAGACCAAAATCTCATGTATCCAAGATTAATTCTTCAAATACTGAGCACGGGCTTTTTGCTATGGAGGGAACATTTTGGATGGGAGCTGCAACAGCCACTGCTGGAAAAGGAGTATAAACATCTCTAGTGTAGCCCCTTCCCGTTTCTTGGCTATTATATCAGAAGTTGTATTTTTCTACTAAACATTTGACTTTTTATTCTCAGAACTCCTGGAATATAAATGAATCAATTACATCTAAGGGATGTGCCGAGTTATGGAGAACATAAAATACGCTAGTCTTTAGGGGCACCACACATCACTCCAGTGTCAAAATATTTGGGAAAACGAATATAAGCCATCACTGTGGAAAGACATGTTGCAGATAAAATGATCTTTAACTGAGCTAAGAGGCATAAGAAGAACCGTGCACGGAAACAAAACTCAAGGAGAACATTCGCAGCTTAGCATGGAGCCGGGGCTGCCTGCGCCATCCCCAGGGCGTCTGGAGAAGCACCGAGAGCCCCTGCGGAGCTGACTCGCTGCAGGTCCCGCTCCACCCCCAATATAAAGAATCCATCCTCTAAAAATCCTACATGAGCTAGGCTCATATCCCAGGGAAAAAACTCCATATTCCTGTGGTCCTTTTCTACCCAAACTGATGATACACTCGGAGTACTTGGAAGAAAAGGGGATGTTTGAACCTGTTCAGTGAAAACTGAGAAATTCCTTCCCCAAGTCCTTCTGTCTCCTTTTGGGTGTGGGGTTCTGTGTGTAGAGGGCACACTGGGGCAAAGACAAGCCATAAAGCTTTATAAAGCTTTAAAATATACTTTTAAACCCTCTTGACAATGTGAATAGGTATTTGCACTGAAGAATTGATCATTAATATTTCCCTTCCACAACATTTGCAGCATATGCAATGTATTCAGTTGCTAATGGTGAATATAGCTGGGCACTAAGACCACTGGAGCTAATTAGGCCACATTATAACACAATAAAGACATCACTGCACTTTCAAAAGAGCTAATAAATATAGAATCATAGAATCATTAAGGTTGAAAGGTACCTTTGGAGATCATCTAGTCCAAACCCCAAATCATATATATATATATATATAGTGCTTATAAAAAAAAGCTTTGAGATGTAGACAGAACTCAAAAGAAAAACATACAGATATGCAATAAATGGTTTTGATAACCATTTAAAAATATTCCATACTAAACTAAACAACAAAAATACCACTCAAGAAAAATGGGTCTTGGACCTTTGCTTAACTTGCTTTGCTTTCTTTTAAACATTGTTTTAAATATGTAAGTAATGCTAAAGATTTAAAACACAAAAAAGGGACAACAAACATGTGCTGCAGCTCTGCAGTATTTCAGGAAAATACCCTTCTAGGGCTTCTCCTGACTAACTCACTTTTCCTGCAGCAACTCCTATGTTGGGCATCGTGCTGACAGGGCAGCAGTGCTGGCTCAGCTGCGGCACAGCATGGAGGGACACCCTTGCTGGAAGCCTACCACAACTTCCATGAACCTTCAGTTTTATTAAAGTCTGTCGCCGTACGGCAGTCTGAAATTTCACCAAACTCTGGTCTAGTTGCTCGTCTGCCTGCCTACCAGATTTTCCTTGAATATTAAAAAGAGATGGTGGGAAAAGATGGAGGTCCTTGACCGACCGAGTATCCACGATAGTATCAAGAGAGAATTGCTTAAATAAGGCTATCTGGCTCACCTTGAATACCTTCCTGTTCAATTAATTGGAGTAATTTTTGACAAACAGCTAAAATCACTTTCCCATGAGATAAGCAGGTAACGAAATAACCAACAGGCAAAGGTGATGGTTCCTCTCCTCGCTCACTGAAGAAACCACCTGTCAGACTCTTGGCACATCAGGAAACTGGAATCATTTGACGCAAATTGTACATACCATGAAATCAAGGTGTTAAAAGTAAGTGCAATAAACTAGCCTGAAACAAAGTTCTTTGTGGAATCCTGGAAATTCCTATTACATGTTTATATCTGTGAAATCAAAAAATCCATTTTCCAATTGATCGGCTATAGAGTGCTGGCATTCTGGCATTGTGTTTCCATACAATTAACCTTCTAATTACAATTCTGCAAGCAATCTCAAAACAAATACACAGAGATTTAAACAGCTACCTTTACAGACTTACTTTAAAATCATACTCTCCAAATGTTCATCTTTTAAACCCCCCAAATCCTGCCTATATGACAGGAGCAGCATATTTTTTAATCTCCACTTCTTAATCTGATTAAAGAAATCTAAAGCCTGATTTCTCCTACTGCGTTTAATACTGGCACTCCTCCTAACTGCTTATTTCACAGCAGGAATTGTCTTCGGGAACACATTCGCATTACTGCTCCAAATTGATCTACACGGCAGCTTTGAACCAAAAGATTACGCATGTATATGGCATTTCCTAAAGGACATTGTTTAAAGCACTAAAAATATCAAGCAAGCAGAAAAAAATATTCTAAATATTATAGCTTTATTAACAACATAAAACAACGCATTAAAAACTGCCCAGCATTTCCAGCCAGGTACTTCTACTTTCAGATTTTATTTACCAGTGGTTGGCTCTATCCCATATCAGAAGCTGTAAGATTTTATTTGCCTAGGTTTGATGGGGGGGGTATTATCAAACATTTTTCAATGAAAGAAAGAAATGATTACTGCAAATAAGAGCAGCAGGGAAAAGTTGCTTTGGGGCCCTTCTGCTGCCAGAGTGAGCATACCAATTACCTGCTTTGGATGTTGTCATTGTATCTCCAGTGGGTTTTAAGCCCATTAAATACCTGGTGGAATTGCGCTGCATTTCTGTGACGGCCTCTGTTTTATTGTGGACCTCTCTACACGCAGGTGAGAAGCAGTGAGGTTGTTAAGGACCCTGGGCTCCCGCTATAAACACAACTCACCGTCAGAGCATCTTCTGCCAGAGGAGGCCATTAATCAAATGAGAAAGAAAACAACCGTTTGGGCAGCTTTAAACAGGTCCCACTCACCCGCTGTTTACCACACAGCGCTATCAGAGCACCGCTCAGTGTCTGAAGGCCGTTTGTACAATACGGAGAAGCGGTTTTTCTTTAAAAAGGAGCAGCAGCACGAAGGACGCAAGCAAAGTAATTGCAATCAGCCTGAAAAAAATCTCAATGCAAAAGACGCTCTCTCTTCAGCTCTCCAAAGCAGTATGGAAACCTGAGACCTGGTAAAAAAGTAATAAATGATATCAACCAGACTGTGCTCAGCAAATAACTCGGTTTGCATTCGGGGGTACGAGCTCTGTGTAGGCTTTTGCAGCACAGCAGACAGATGGTGATTACACGGACTTCTGTAAAAGTGTACTCAATGTTGCATTAAGCAGTAACTAGAAAACTCCATTTAATTCCACTTCTGTTCTCACATAGACTGTTCCATAGCTTTCAGAAACATTTTGTGATGTTTGTAAAGCAACATCTCTAAGTTACAAACATGTGAATCTTAGGCTGTTCACACTATTAGGTTAGAAAGATAAGAAATAATTGTTCCATGTATTTTCCCAACGATGCATTACACGTGTAATACACCTCCCACTTGGATGAGACTATGAGCCCAAGGAATGAAAACCAGAGGACCAACCAACACCACAGGGGGTGCCTTCTTTTCAGACAGCCTTATTTTTCGATTTTTCATTTAAGAGGGTACATAGCAAGCATTCTTATTTAAGATAAGTAAACACAGCAAAGTGTGCAATAAATATAGAATAGATAATAAAGTAGATTGCTGAAGGATTTTATTTACAAACTTGCAGTTTCCTAACAAAGCACACATTCCTTCAAATACCAAGCTTATTCCAGCTTCCACAAAGGGATCTATAAAAATAATTAAAGTAACATGCTGGAGGATGTATTAACACGGATCATCTCTAACGTTTTCAGGCCCAGCCTGAGTCATGTGCTATGCAGCACATATGGGGACTGCCACGTCCCGGAGCAGCTTGGCGGATTGCAGCAAACTGCTTCCAAGCAAAGCTTTCCAGGAGAGGTGCCGAATGCCCCGAGGGACAGGATTAGAACATACATTCTTTCATATCACAAAAAAGTAAAAATTCAGTATTCTTGGAAATACAGTTCACATTGAACAGCATCCATCCATTGACAATCACCAAAAGAGCAGAAATAACATTACCCTATACCAACTCTTAATGGGCCAGTGCAGCTGCTCCAATATATACAAATAGCTAAGTGAAAAGCAAATTCATATTACAGAAGCTGGCAGTAACACAAATGTGGATGGTAAAGTTTGTACCTCCTGGAGCATTCTCGCATTCATTCCAAGAAATGGATGAAAAATTGTTTCTGCAGTCAAATTGTCATACTATTATGGCACACTGGCATGGAGTGACAAAAAGATATTGAGTGCCTCCAAATGTCTTTAAAAAACAACGATCACTTTCAAATACCACTTTCAAAGTCCATGATTTCTACTAATTTATGAGTCTACAACTAAGAGCTTCGAGTAGGAAAAGAAAAAAACGCTGTTCTGTACAAATGCGGTTTATTAAACACCTAGAATAATAAAAAACAAAAATGTAAATTAAGAAACTAAAAGTATCTAATGTTCAGCCTCTGCTTGCAAACAACACTTTTCCTTCCTTTTTTATCCCGTCCCTCACAAAGTATCCTATCCCCACTGCATGTTGAAGTGATCAAGTACAAATAGATACATCCCTGATTGAACTGTAATTTCTAAGATTATTCATTATAGAGGGTATTGCCTTTTCCCTCCCTGCAGTTACAGACACAAAGTGATGAGGTTTTTTTTTTTATAAATTTGGTTGGGTGTTTTTAATTGCACTGCTTAAGCTTCCTACACTAAGAACATAACAAAAAAGATTCTCTCCTATAGGCAGTAAATAGGACCGTGCTCTGCAAAAGCAAACAGATGCCAGACCCATTAAACTACTATAAAATTTATAAGGAGGTCATGCTTCAGATGAGACCCTTTCCCTTCCATACACAATTTAGTGGCTATTTCTTTGCTCTTTCATATTTTATTTCTCTCATTAATATACACCTGAGGAATTACACATCCACAAACCAGCATCTTCTATATGGCCATCCCACGTCTTTCTTTTTTAAAGGGCAAGAATTAAACATCACAATTCAGGACAATGATTAATTCACAGTAAAGAACATCGATTTACCAAACCTATCTGTTATACAGGAATCTGGTCAGGATTTTGACCATATACAAATACTGCATAACTGCCTCCCTGGACCTCGCTCAACTTCTTCCTTGAAGTCAAATTATTCTTTCACAGTTAATTAATACCTTTCACAATTAATTAATAGCATATTGCAAATCTACATACAAGAATGAACCCAATTTTTCTTCTTCTTTACCTAAGACACTAAAAGGTCAGTAGAACCTGAAGAGATTCCCGTTACTATGTGCTGGGTTGGACACAGCCAAGAACAAACTAGGACAGCAGATCAGAAGGTATTTGACTGAAACACGCTCCCAGCACAGGCTGCATGTGAACAAGGAGCTTGAAACCCACTGATATGCTCTTTGTAACGCCTTCTTGATGCTCTGCATCAGCATATCTTAGTAGTGCATAAGATCCAAAGGCAAAGAGTCTTCTTTAAAAAAAAAAAAATATATATATATATATGTATATGTATATAAAAGAGACCGTCTGACCACTATATTGTCAATGTGTAGGCTTTCCCCCTGCCACAAGACTGGCTCAGCATCTATGCACCAAGGTGAAATAGCCTTCTTCCTATTTTCCAAAGGACGGGAATTTTGGTAATTCCACTCTCAAAGTGCAAAAACACTCCAGCACGGACCTGAACGCTGCTGAAAGCTCAACCGTGGCAGATGCCTTCACAGTAATTGCCAATCAGCCTCCACACTGCAGCTGAAAACACCATGCATCGCTCCGATCTCCTTAGCTCCCAACACGCTCGCAATCAACAGTCTGCATGAAGAGCATGAAACACGCAACATTGCCAAAAAATGTCTCCGTGGAATTTAAATATAATAATGTATGCTTTGTTCATACTTCCTAAAGCATTTCAAATCCTTTATGATGCATATGAAAATGTTTTAGCTTGCAAAAAAAAAAAAACATGAAAGATGTTTTATATTTGAAAGATGTGTAGGTTTTCATTGAATAACGTTGGGGAAACAATAATTTAGGAGAGTCTGAATTGCTTTGACGGGAGGACATTACATTACGGAACATGCTTAATTAAGTCTCACTGCTAATTCTGTAAAATGAATACCTTGCTGAATTAGGCTACAGGCAAATAAAACACGCCTAACAGCTCCACCTCCAAAACAAAAATACACATAATAAAAAAAAAAAAAAAAGAGAGAGAGAGAGAGAGAGAGAGAGTTTTTTTTTTTGAAGGATGCCGAGCAGGATTTCACTTACATTTTGCAGGTAACTCATAGCCACAAGTGATTTTGGCTTGTCCGGTCTCACAGCCGCTGAGGTTGCGACACTCGGCGACGAGGCAGGGCCCGGCAGCTCGGTGTATACAGCCGTCCACTGCAAAATAAACCCAGCAGGTTCTGTTATCGGAAGAAATTATTCTTTTATTATTTTAATTTATGTTGCATCCACACAAATGTATGGTCACAGACGCTTACTGCTTAGTTACATATGCACAGCGGAGACTTACTGATCAATTCACAGGCAGCCAAGAGTATACAAACATTCCTTTTCTCTGCTAAAATTTAGGGTCTGTGCATTGAAGAACAACAGAAAGTTATACTAGGTAACAGCAGCTAATTGGAAATAAAATACCTAGATACTGTAAAATAAAATTGAAATATCAATATTTAAAATGGTTCCCATCCAAGATTTCAGAAAACTGTCATTATCAGTGATGAAAATAGAGCTGGATTCCCAGGTAAATGCCAAATTCTCTTTTCTATATACCCTGATTCTTCAAGTATTACACAGGCTATTTTAAATCACTGTCCTATTACTGTATTAAAAAAAAAATAGAAATATTTTTATGAATTTGGTCCTTTTAAAAAACACATACTTATTTTCCATTATTCATGCAATATGCTGGAGTTAATTAAATAATAATTAGCCAACGTGGCAATTGCAGCTAAGTAGGCAAGAAAAACAGTAATATGGACAGTTCTCGGTGCCCTCAGGAGCCCACAAAAGAATAGCAGCAAGCAGTAAAAAAAACCCAAAATGGAACAAAAAAACTCCAACTCCCTGGCACAGCATTTCTGCCACCTCAACGTACAATTCAAGAAACCATTTACTCTAATTATGGTAAACAGCTTAAGAAACAAAGCAAACAATTAGGCTTCATGTTTTTTCTGGAGAAGTTGCCTTCACTGCTGAAGGCAGACTTTCCTTGAGGTATCCTGGGCCTTAGCTCATCGGTAAAATCCACATGTCAATACATCTGCAGAAATGCTTCCTTCTGATGCTCCCTGCTTATCTTGGGCCCAGTGCCAGCAGGGTTCAAAACAGCCTTTGGAAACCCTTTATCTTAGTGAGAAGCACAACTGCAGAATCATATCTTGTTAAAATTTCAGGGAGAATTTCTCAATTTTTTCATTTTCAAGAATGTATGTCAAGCCACCAGCCTTAAGCAAGTTCCACATCCAACAGAAGCAGCTTTCCTACCCTACCTTAGCTGAACTTTTGTTCTAAGCATACTAGAAATCTCTGCCCAGTCCACTCCACAACGCTAATATAAGAAGAAATAGTTTGTAACCTCAAGGAGAAAAAAAAAGAACGTTTAAAATCTGTCCTGTGCTCATAATATCCTCTTTAATAGTTTTAATTACAAAACGCTTTCCCAAACCAAGCAGTGCAAGTAACTCAGCATGCACTGAAACCTCAGGCATATGCTTACAGGCACCACAATTTTTTACCAACATTAAGATTTCCTGAGACATTAACATAAAAACAGCACTGAGGCTGAGGATTAGCATTCTCTGCACAACCCACAGCCAAAGGAGAGGCCTCACACCTCGGGGCAGCTGCGGGGAATAGAAGGATAAAAAAATGGGGGGAATATGACCTGGATAAACCCATTTCTTTGCCCTAGACCGTGTTAATTTAGCACGCTCGTAATGCAGAGGGAAGCGAGATACAGATGGTCCCTGACGGCTTCCTGCAGTTACTCCATTCCGCACCCAGTCTCCATGAACCAAGTGTTCAGCTACCTCCAGCAGGACGGAAAGGTAATTGGAAAAAAAATCCCAACGGAGAAAATTTATTTCATCCTAACCAGCTTTGGCAGATGACAAGGAAAACGGGAGGTATCCACAAAAACAAGCAAGACAGATGCTTCTCTTGAAAAAGTGAATAACAAGACAGAATTGAACACTCTGGACAGGCAGGGATAGAAACATGGACATCAGCTTTTGATACATTCCATTGACAGAATAATTCTCCCTCCCTCAAATTCACTTAATTTTTAAATAACCTTTTTTTCTACCATGCTCAAGGAAATACTTGATCAGATTACCTCTAAGTACATATTTTCCATTTAATAAGATGACAATTCAATAAATCATGCTAGAAATATTCTATATTTTCAGTAATATATGGAATATATATCATAAATTCAGCAATTCTCATATCAGAAATGCAAGCAGTGATACCTCTTGCCAAATAACGTCATAACTGCATAACATCAAGAAAAAAATTGGCAAAGAGGGGATTAGCAAATCTAAATAAGATACAGTCGCTTTAGCTGTATTTATTCAAAAAGATATGAAAAGAGGATGCACAAAACATTTATGCGAGAAATTTTGTTTTCCGAATGTGTGCCATGACTAGCAATATAACATAAGAGCAAGATAAGCATCGTTAACATGATAACCACACAGAAATTACAGATAATGGCAACAAGCTCAGGAGAAGGAGATGATGGCCAAAGATATATTGTTACTGTGCAGTAAGAAGGAATACATTTCCATGAGAATAACGGCCTGCTGCCAAATTACTTTTCTAGGAAGGTGAAGAATTTTTGACATAGTAGTTGCAAGTAATTCAGCTATCAAATCAGTCTGATACACAGATGCTCATCTGCATTTTTTTAATAGATTTGGAAAATGTTAAGCTATAACCTAGTGTTCCCTTCCTGGAATTTCTTCATGCAATTGGCTGCAAAAATCCAGGCATTTATGTTCAAATATGACTTCTTCTCTGGTCTCTCCATACGGCCTCCGCATCCATTGTTTTGGGTACCACGTGTAGACCTTGGGTCATCTGTACCCAAGTCATCTGTCACTTTGCAGCTGTGAGACAGATATGGGGAATACTGGCAACGAGACCATCTGTTGTTGCTGACAGGACACTTGGTTGGTATTTCTAAGCGCCGGCCACCCTGGAAGGTGCCAGAGAGAGGATAACTGCCCTGCTCAATACTGCTTCTTGACGTGGGTTTCTTGCTTATCTACCAAGTTATTTCCTAGGGGATTTTGATCACATTAGTACTAAACTAGAGCTGACAGAGCCCCTGCTTTGCTGGGCCTCAGGGGGCAGGAAACATGCACACGTTTGGATGATTTCTCAACCCCAAGGACCTACATAAACGAACTGAGGGCTGTTGAGGGCTGAAATATAAGAGAAGCTTAAGATTTCATCATCTACTTCAAACAATTCATTCTTGTGCAAAGCTCTAAAGATACAAAGCACAATAAAGAGCTTTGTATTAGGAGCACTACTCCCCCTCCCCCTTATTTTTCATTAAGAATAATATTATATCTCATTACATTAAGAATCTCATTACCTGCATCCATATTTTGGGGGGCTCACGGTGGACAGCATTTTGTTTCCTAACAATTTAGCAAAAGCAGTTAAAGAAGGAAAAACTCTTTTCAGTGGTACTGCAAGCAATGATTTTGGATGCACAAAGGTCACTTGAATATAACAAAAATATCTGGATAAAATCAAAAGTTTCAAAATAAAGTTTCCAGACAGAGTAAGGCAGAAAACTGAGTTAAAAAACAGAAAACTTTGACAAAAATCTTTCTATATCACAGTTAAAGATGTTAAAAGGTTAAATGTTTTTTAATTTAATTTTTGCAAAGCAATTTGCTTCTCCAGAATTAAGGGGTTAGGGTTACAGAGTAAAAACAAGCTAATTTACTGATACAATACAGAATAAATCTATTTCTTATTGAAAAGCTCTTAAAATCGCAAATGAAGCAAAAACACAGGAAACACAGAATTAAGGGTATCATGGGATGCTGCTTAAAAAAATAACCTCAGCAAAACTAGCCTTGCAGCGCAGGTGGTAATAAAAAAATGGTAACGTAATCAAACACCACAGCAAAATAATGCAAACCTTCTGGGAATACTAAGCCTCAAACTTCTTTTGTGACCTCGCATTCCGAGTCTGGATAAACTGAAATTAGGGTGTAAACAACATATGCAGATTTATCATCTTCTATTTCAAGAATCCTTATACTCTTTTTCTCCATACTAACTTGCACTCTCTGGCAGTTTTCCTGATTTTCTATCTGTGGTTTCTCCAGGAAACTCAGGAGACAGACTAATTTGCTAGAATTAACTGTGCATGACCTAGTGATGAAGGAGGGCTGCTCTTCCGTGTGAGAGAGGGAAGGCCTCAAAGCAAACGGTGTCTCCCTGTATCAGGTATATTCTCCCAACAACCCTTCTAAAGGGAGGCATCCCCATTCTCCAAAGCCCCAGGGAGCTCACAGGAGTCACAGCGGGATGTCAAGGGGCACTAATTACTGCCCAGAAGGAGACAACAGCGGCTCATCCCACTGAGGGTGACGATCCTGAAAGGGACCATGCGGATGCCACTCACTGGGGACCACGCGGATGCCACTCACTGGGGCGGCCGGGGAGGCCAGTTCGTATCGCTGGGACAGCCTCTGCCTTGGGGAGTTTAATGAACACTTTTTCTATCAGTGCCCCCTGGTTTATAGGTTCCCGAAATAATTAACTCTAAATATTTAGCATCTTTATAGCACTCTTCAAACAGGATCTCAAGGAGTTTAAAAACATAACCTAATTTAGCCTTCAAATTCTCCGTTTTCCAAGCACAGTACAGCACGGAGGTATTGTACATTTGAAGATGGCTGGTTTTTTACTGACCTAGGGTCAGATTTTACCACAGTCAATCTAAATACCTAGTTTCTCACAATCCTCAGCTTCAAAAATGCCTAGTGTCTATATTCAGCTAAATCAAGACACAGAAAACTAAAAGGTTCAAGACTTGGAAGCTCAAACTACTGATTGATGCCCATTCACATTCTCCTTAAAGTTCTCTGAAGACTTTTATCTTCGCTTAGGAGCCAACGCACCAAGCTAAAACAACAGGGCTCATTAGAGCCATATGGAGACCTCCAGGTCCTCCTTGCTGCCACCACTGAGCTATACTGCGGAGCAAGTGGGATAAAAAAGTAGTAACAGGAAGAAATAATACTATATTCTAATAGGAATGGCAAGGAACCTACTTAGAGTAATACATGCATTGAAATGTAAATCTTCTTGTAAAGTCATACACTGAAACTCAAATTTCAGAGTACAGCTTTGATGGAATCTACCGAATTTAAAATCAAAACCCCTCAGTTATGGTCTGCTGTGGTAAAAAGTGTCTGGAATTCCTTGTTAAAAGCTATTGCATGGATTATGAGAAAGTTGTCCTTAATCTAGATGCAGTTCACATCAAACACAGCACCGGAAAGACCCAACTCAGCCACTATCTGGGCACACACTCACGAGAAGGGCAGAACTCCCACGCGGAGGACACCGCGTTCGCCGGGCTTCGGGCGCTCCCCTCCGCAACACCAGCAGGATTCACGCTTCTGCCAGGTCGCACGGCAGCAGGAGGGCTCGCGGGAAAACGGGCCTTAAAAACCTGCCTGAACACCACGCTTTTGGCAGCAAAAAAACAGAGCTAAGCAAGGGGCAACAGAGGGTCCCCACCGCCTCCCGGTCCAAAAGGCTAACATTAAGTATGCGCGAGGTAGCCGCTCCCTTCCTCTTAATTCTGTTAGCATGGAGACACCTTACATTGCATATTCATTTGCAAATGGGAATGAGACAGCTCAGCCCTTCTGCAGCAAACAGAAAACCTGCATGTTTTTCAGGCATAGCTGAAGCAATAGCAGGAGTCTGGTGAACTTGCAGGCTCTGCTATGAAAGCAAAATCTGTTCACATTCATCTGAACTCGCTCACAGGTTCCAAAATTGGCATCTCCTATCTGAAGGTGCTGCTATGCAGTCGCAGGGCTTTATTTGCAGCAGGATACCCTGTAGATCAGAGACAAAACGTCTTAACCAGGTTTCATCCCTAGGGCACCTACTTACTCTGTCTTGGATTTCAATTCATGGCAAGAGAAAAAAAAATACAAAGAAAATAGCTCTGAAGTTCAATATCATACAACCCTCCACCACAGCCTCTTATTTCCATTAAGAAAAAGCACATGGAATTGATTTTAAAAAAAATCAGGATAGGTGATAGAAATTATAGATGCTTCTCTCTTTGAAGGGGCAAGAAATGGATGGAACAAGTTAGTAACAATATCGGCTCTATCTATCCCAGAGATGCACATTTAATTCTATTAGTTAAGCTTTCCTCTAATATTTAGGATTCTGAATCAGCCTCCAACTTAAGGATAATGTTCAAATTCAGGGGGATGACATTACGGATTTTTTGTCATATGACCCTCAAATTACTGAAGAAATGTCCATATGCTTTTTTTTTTTAATAATAATCAATTCTGTGCTTTCTCCTTCAGTCACAACAGAAGCTAACTATAAATATCCACATTATTATTCTTAAAATCTTGCTGTAACTCTCTTTTTTCATAATGCCCCTTCGGTTCCTGATGAAATTAGGCTACTACTGTGATAAATCTCTGTCTACTATGTAGAACAATGCAGTCTATTTTTCCTCCTACAGTCTTCTGAAACATTAAGGGAAATTCCAAAATCCGTCTGCCCCAACAACCTATCTCGGATACTGGCCAAAGGCAAATTAAAAATAAATAAATAAATAAATAAATACAGTCTGTGCTTTGACAGACTATTCTCTCAACCCCTTAGGATTCTCTTGGCCAAGATGTTTTTCTATATCCCTCTCGAGATATTTTTCCTCCATGAACTTGAAGAAGCTCTCAATGAGTCAACAAAGGCTTTAATATATACAGCTCCTGGCGTTAGCTAACTCTGGTGCAACGAATGTCAGTTTTCAACCTGTTACTCAATGTCTTTGAGGACCCTCAAATGTTATGCTGGAAGACATGCATACTTGACCCTTTCCATGGCACACCAGATTTCCCAGACTTTTTTCTCATCTCACTTCAGATCTTCTTCCCTGACTGAAGACTCCTAACCCGTTCACTCATTCCTCAGTGGGAAGTGCCCCAGATTGTTGATTATTCATCCCCATCCTCCAGTTGTCCCGTATCCTTCCTTACACTGGGGCACTCGAGCTGCACACAGTGTTTGTGAAGCAAGCACAGCATCAATTTGCACACCTCTAGTATAGATCGATGTTTCCTCTTTTTTGCTTTGTGTCTTTTCTAGCAATTGCTAATGTTCAATCTCCTCCTTGGCTGCTAAGGACTAACGAGCATATTTTTTCAGGGAACTGTCCATTATATGCCAAAGATATTGTTGCTGCATGATGATGATGAGCAGCTGCAAGTTATTTTTATTTGTGAAAGTAGAGAAATTCCAAGTGCAAGGGCTAGTCATGGCAGATGAATTAACCTAACCAGAATAGACATTTGCATATTCACAGTACAGTTATTAAGCAGTAATCACACCATGATTATACACATTTACACACTATGATCAGCTAAAAGTTGCCAGACACAGGTCAAGGATCCAGAGAAACAGCCACTGAGAAGTAATTGTACAGTGACTGTGTAGGCTGTTGAACTGTCAAGATCAAAGTATACTGAGAGTACAATAATATCAAACATAAATCATTTTTTTCTCTACCAAAATGCAAGGGGATGATATCTAACAGCCTCCCTCTACAGAGAAAATGGAAGCCAAGACATTCTCACAAAAGTCTTTGCACACAGGAAACCTCCAAGTTTCTCTATCCAAGTACAGCTCCCAACTAAATATAATTGCACTAGATAGAGTGCACAAGAGAATGAAATGTTTCTCCTTAGCTACAGGGGTGCACCTACCACCAACAGATTGTACAACACTGCTAGAGCAAAAGAACATATCAAAACTTTGAAAAAGCCTGGGAGAAAACTCAAAGCTCAAGCCAGACTGAGGAGAGATGCGATATGAGAAGAATTCCATGTAACTTAAGAGCTCTGCTTCCCTGAAAAAACTGGCAAGGATATGGAAGATGGGAAGGTCTGCCAAGAAGAAGCTTTCAAGAAGCTCTTGAAAGACCTGCCTTCTTGGCAGGTCTGTGCAGGTCTGCCAAGAAGCAGCTTTTAAGGCTTTCTATGCATCTTTTTTTTGTGTTTTTCCAAGACTAATCCCTTCCCCTCCTAGCAATGAATGTTCATCTTGACTTCTCACCATTCCTGAGCCTTCAGGCAATCTGAGTGATTCAAAAGACACGAGATGAAAAAAATTATTAGGAGAAAGGTAAGTTACAAAAATAAAGCATTTTGTGCATCCATCTTCCTACAAACAATATTAAAAAAAAATTATAATAACACAAAAACAGACAAGTGGTTAGCTGTTCCAGCAGGTAAAGTCATTAAAGGAGAGAATAGTTTTACACAGGTAGGATCCACTTCCCAGAGAGCTCTGCATGTCAAAAGAGTTCTGGAGTTGGAACAGACCTTGGATTCTTTCTCAGTGAGAAAGCCAATGCACAGGGCAAGCTTTGAAATGGTATTAATAGCAACAAACACACAAATAGTTATGACACTATTTAACACAGTTCAAAGGCTTTTCAAAGCCTGGCATCCTCCCCTAAATAAGGGCTATCATAATTTAACATTTTTGTTTGTTTGTTTGGATTATGACAAAGTAGTTCTGTGATTATACACATTTAGGCATCTATATATTATTATATATATAAAATACACATGCACATATATACTTATGTCTGTGTGTGTATGCGTGTCTGTGTCAAATGTATGCATCCATCTATACTCAAAAGTTGCTTTCAAAGACAGACACATGACATAAGGGACAATATAGAAAGGAATAAGACAAGGAGACCAACAGACTATTAACAGACTACAGGAACACCAGGAATTATTTGAAGACTAATATCTGGTTTACTTATTTCATGGACCATTTTTGTTTGTATTAATTTGCATTTACCATGAACCTCTGAAGAAACCTTGGTTGAGATGCTTCTCAGCCTGAAATCACATGAGCACTCTCTCAATTTGGAGGGCTGTTTGAAGCCTGATTAATTAATTAGACAAAAATTGCCTTGCAATAGGTAAGTCCAGTTGAACACATTACAACCTAATCAAACGGAATAAATACAAGAGAAGAAAAGGCGAACACTAGATTGACCAAAAAATGATATATCAACAAGGTTTGTTCAATCAGGATTGTAAGAAAATCATAAGAACTAATTACCAGTAAAATGTCTTAAATATTCCTCTTGTTTGGAATCTATGGCAAAGCATGTGTATCAAAACAATGAGGTAAATCAAATTTAAGAAAAATGCTTCTAAGTCGAAATTTTAAAGACCAACGCTGAAATAACAACGTTTGAGGCTGCATGCAAAGAGATCACATTTAGCAAGTGTAATTTCTCCCATAAAAACAGCATTGTATCCTTATACAAAGCTGTATCACAAATCAAATACAAAAAAAAAAATTCTTTGTGAAATTATTAAGATGTCAGAGTTCATTACAAAATCTGTCAAATACAGAAAAACAGACTTACCATGGCTTTCACACACAATTAGCATGGCATAAAGGCGATAAATTATCACCATCATACTCTTCCTTCCACTTGTACTGCTAGACAAAGTCTCTGGATGTGAAGCTTTCTTTTTAAGCTAAACAGAAAAGTCTTGTAGTAATCTAGGATCTTTTAATACAAACTTATTCATAACAACAACATGGAACTCAGATGACTGTCTGACTGCGATGAAAAGGAATAATAACTTTTGATGTATATATATGGAGGGATTTTTACTCTTTTTATTTAAGAATGGGAAAAAATAATAGAATATTAAAAAAATGCTTTCAGTATTGCTTAATGTACTTGTTTTTTTGAAAGCAGTACAATCGCTTGGGACAAAAAATAGTAATAATAATAAAAGTGAGTATGAAACAAAGCTTTGTAGTAGCAAGTGACCTTTCATGGCAGATTCAAAATCCAGAAGTTACCTGGAAATTTCTTGGAGCCGTTTCCTATGCAGCTCTACATAGTGTTGCCCTTCAAGAGCCTGTTTAACCAAGTCCCACACAAGCCTTTTTCACCTACCAAGAAGGTAAAGTCTGTAATTAAGGAGTTTACTTATCTGAGGTGGTTGCAATCTCCTCTTGCTCCATGAGTTGTGGGAACAGTAATGAAAGTACTATAAGCTCAACTTGAAATTACAATCTAACAGTTGTTGAGTAGCCAGCCCACTCAAACGGTTATATTTACCAGTTCAGTAACTCCCTGTCAAATAACTTTATGTTTGTCCTAAAACACTATTAAAGGAGTGATAGGGAACAGAAGAGCTGAAGAGCTGGTTAATCTGCACAGCATCATTATGTATTATTTAATATCTTCTTGTAGTAAACACAAAATTATTATGTGTCATTTTCTTCAAGAGAACATTGTAGTAAATTTGGTATTGCAATAGAACCATTAAAGTATAATAGCGTACACAGAAAAATTCAGCTGATTAGCAAGCAAAAATATGTAATTATATCCACAGTGTGGGACTCTGTTGGCTGGTTTTTGACTGCATACTGCTTTGTAAGACTGCTTTGCTGCCAAAATTAATGAGGAAAATACGGAGTTGTTACTTCCAGTTGTACTAGGGGGTTTTGTCTCGATTTTATTGACATTTACAAAGTGAGCGTCACATGTAACAAACAAGCCACTGTGCCAACACCGCAAGCTGCAGTCAGCAGTAATTAATGTGCAAGCAACATCAGTGCCATAGCAATGATCCACGGAGCCAGAATGCATTAACTGGAATTTCAAGAGAGAATCCTCAGCAGCAGCAGCAAACCCAAAGCTTCTCCAGTTTGAGGAGCGCTAACTAAATAATACACGAGCACTGAGACGTGATTTTAGAAGCAGAAAGCAGTCCAGCCTTAGCTCATTTAAGTAACAGTAAACATGGATATTCAAATGTCCAACATGTATAAACACTTTTTTCCAAAAAAAATGCATGCGATAAGTAGAAAGAAAGAAAAATCTAAATTCTATGATGATTCATATTAAACTCCTACATTTCCTTTTGCAGCTATCATTTAAAGGGGAGAAAAAAAAGACAAATTTCTAGTATTTTATCAAAGGGCTGTGAAGTTCCAGTTTAAAAAGTCCATAGAGAAATGAGAGAGTTCTGTTCTCATAAAGTTTGTGGATTTTGTTTAACCGTGTCATATCTAAATGTACTCTGATACTATCAGAATTAACTCTACATGTTCCAATATGCCCACTAGGAAAGTGTGAGGAACTTCACTCAAAAGCTGCCAGCACCTAATGCTGCCTGCACATATCCAAGTTCCAAACTCTGCATCAGGGACTAACCCGGGGTACTAATCCCACTTTCATATCAGCATCCCCTCTGGAAAGAGTTAGAGAGTCATCTTCACCCCAACTAAGAAAATCTTATGCCAACAATTTTTTTTCTAAGTCTATTTGAAATTTTTAGGAATTTTAGCAATGCCTGCCTGTATTGAATTAGCCTGCCTGTTAACTCAGGGGCAAACCCCCTGATTTTCACACAAGTAATATAATTTTCCGCCTTGCAGGAGGGCAACAGTTCTGTTCCTGAGTCCCAGGGAGCCGGCTGAAGCAGATTCTGCTCGTGCTGGTAATGACCCCAGGATGCTGCAATGAGGGAGAACTTCTAAACCATCTCCACAACTTGCCCCAAACAGCTCGTGCCAGCACATTAATAACTCCCAGGGGGAAGAGTATCAAAGAAAGTAACCGCTCCTCACACACACATGGTATAATGCAATGTAGAGCTCCAGAGCTGAGCACCTGTGCAGTACACAGCTCTGCTCAAATGGAATGAGCAGAAGGTGTGATGATGCTGGTGAAACACTTTGGTAAGGCAATCCTCCGAGGAGCTATGGTTAATTTATAGTCCCACACCGTAAATACTGCATGGGTTTCAGTATTTCTGGCATCAAACTGTACAGACACAGGTTCTTCAGGGTCCCACAGAAACATGCTTTTCACTGCAATAAGCAGACATTTCAGATTTACAAGCTTTAACACTAATCATGTACTTTATTTTCAACCTACAAAGAGGCACAGGATGGGACGTCTGGCAGTCCAACCCTGCTCATCTTTCCTTTACAGACCGAAAGGAAGGATGAAACAGATCTGCCCTCCTCCCTCCAAAGCAGCCAAAATCTACAGAAAGAGAGTAGCTATGCTACCATCTAAACTCTATATCACTTATTTTTAATAATTATGTTTATGCTGGAGGGTGAAACAACACCCAACACTTACATTATTGAACATAAATTCTTTCCAATTATTAAAATGGCAGGAGAGCTAAGCAATAATTGGCACAACAGGATCCCTCAGAGTCTCCGCAGGCACCTATCCCGTTTGGCCAGGCCACTGCGGCGATAGCAAGAACCACAAAAAAAGAGGTGCAGCTTAAAAACGAAGGCGGATGAAAGGCCTAACCTGACAGCAAATCTAACACAGATCTCCATGCGCCAGGCGGACCTCCGTCGGTGGGAGTCAGGCTCGTATTTGTTATTTGTTATCTGCAGAACAAAGCATGCACAACATGGGCAGGCACTGCAGGGAGGGAAATGAATGCACAGCTCCTTAACGAGCAACAATTTACAAGCCGCAAATCTCTCAATACATAATGCGGTGTGCTTCAAAAAAGAAAGGGTTGACTTTTAGCACAGCTTTCAGCAGAGAACCAGCACTAAGATTCTTTTCCTACCATCAAGATTCATTTGTTTTTCAAAAAATATTTGCCTTTATTTTTCGAAGGTTTTTTTTTTTTTTAATATAAATACCCTTTCTAATTAGCAGGCCAACTTCCTTATCCATTAACCTGTTGCACAATATGATTTTAATTAGATCAACCTAGCACGCGATGCGTGGTGCTTAAGTATAGTTTTGCCTGAACAAATGCATTTGCCTGCTGACAGCATTTACATAAACAACCTAACAAAAACAATACAGAAATGGGCATGTATAAAACTTAGCAGGACACAGTTGCTTGCTTTGCCTGATTGTAATAAAAGGATAAGAGTGACATTCATAACCTCTTCAAAGAAAGTTTCTCCAATGTAGCAAACTTAGCAATTTTCTGTTTAAAACTAAAAGGAAATTTGTCAAGCACCCAAGTACTACTCTTTCTACACTAATATATTATGTTTACATCAGCATAGATACCGATTTTACAAGAGTATTTGTCTGGAATACAAACATCATTGAGCAATGTTTTATGGACCAGACATAACTTGAATGCAAGAGCTTTCAACACATGAAAAACACCTCCTCAACATTTTCAACGTCTTTTTTTTTTTTAATAGGAGATTTCAGTTACTCTGCAAAGCAGACAGACACCACACCAAGTAGGGGGGAAAAAGAAAAAAAAAAAAAAAAAAAAAGTGGGAAGCTGAGGAGAAAGCAGTTCCAGGACCTTGCTATTTCTCCAGAACACTCTGAGTCTCCGATCTCCTTTCACTTGATCCAAATCCACTTCTTTCATGGCTCCAGCCTTTGGTATTTTTCTGAATACCTAGGTTAAATTTGTCCATGCTCTGCTGAATCAGGAAGCCTGGCCAGGGACAGGGTGTAAGGACCAGGCGTCTCTGGATTTCCCTTCCTGTGGAGGGGTGGATCCTCTCTGGATACTTATTTGGAAAAACATGCCCAAAACTACTTAGTTTGGAAACCTGCAACCTGTCAGCCACATCTGCATGGGAACGGTAGAAAAAAAATCATAGGGCGGAAATTCTTTAATGCCAGAAAACAGACAGCAGGAAAACAGAATAAAAGTGTTTTAAAATCCACGGCCTGCTCAATAGGACACAGGTAGCGAACAGATGGGCAGGATCACGGATTGCCTTTCCGGTTTGACAAGAACGTCCTGACAAAACCCTCCTTGCCTGCAAGGACTCAAGCACCTGCACCCCGGTGCGTGACCGAGGCAGCGGGTGCCCACACGGCTCCAGGAACAGCCCGGGCTGCACGTCCCAGCAGCAGAACGTGAGCGTCCCAGCTGCCCCCTCCTCGCCCATTAGCAGATATCGACTACATCAAACAGATATCCCAGGAAAGCACAGAGGAAAAAGCGAAGAAGAAAAGGGCTTAGGTAAGAATGTCTAATCTTTCACTTTTATTATTCATACACCTGCACGTTTTACAGGAGACTGCAGCTACTAGAGGTTCTCCAAGAAAAAAAATGGCCTAGTTAAGTTTTAATTCCCACAAATCAAACTTATTTTCTGCAAATACGTAGCAAATTTTAAGAACATTAGGCAAAAAAGACAATGTTCTTTAGTACGAAGATCTACTTGTGGGATTTAGTGAGGCCATGGCATCATCTCTACATCATGAAAGGCCTTCGTGTTTCTGGGCCCAATTTGCCTGCTTGTCTACAGTAATAGACCAAAGCTTCAAGGCTTCACCAGGACCAATGGCAACTTCCTAAATCCCAAAAGGAATTAAAAGACACTGCAGAAGAGCTCCAGAAAAGCCTTTTTCTTCCTTTAAAAACCTGGGATTTTCTTAGTGCTTACTGCCATAGGGTTGTGCTCAAATAGATGAAGTACCTTCACAGCAGAATTAGATAACCAAGGCTCTAATCCCTTAAAGCAAAATATATAAAGTGCAAAATAGGTCAGACAGACTACAGGTTGGGGCAAGGAAGAAAAGAGATCAATATATCCAGCTTCTCAGGCATCAGTCCCACATACCCTTCACAGAAACTTTCTAAATGTTTCCGATCTTCAGCTTTGTGACAGAAAGGGGTAAAAAACACATTGCTGAATCACACTCAAAACCAGTGTCAGCCCAGGGCAGCCACCAACACAGTCAATCAGCTCTTCATGGCCCTGCTCCCATTCCAATATGTTGTACTGTGCAGTATGTGGATATCTAGGTCTTCCCAAAAATGAACATTTTGCAGGGATTCTCTCCTGAATATTTACATACGTAGATAATGCTTCAAAGTATCATGTCAACTACAACATGGACTATTCTTTGCTCACATATGAGAAAACAACAGTTCAGTTTGCAAAACATGCCTGTTCCAAGAATAATCAAGTCATTCCTAAATACCCACACTGGCAATACACTTGTCACATATGTAGCTATACAGTTTTCAAGTGGCAACGTTAAATAAAAAACGTCATTTTCTCTTTCTTATGATTTTTCAATGTTAGAAGATAAAGTGACAGTTATTAGGCAAATGATAAATGTTATCTGTTCATACCAAGAGCGTTTTAGCTCCCAAGAGTCTAAATATAGTTCTTACAATACTGATGAGGAAAACTACCAAAAGGGAGGGAAAAAATTACAAAAAAAAAAAAAAAAATCAATGTTACTACACTCAAGAACATATGCAGAGTTTCCCTAGAAAAGGTAAGGGACACAGCTGACCTCATACAGTACAGCTTGAAAATCATTGTAAAAGAAACGTCATGTGTGCAAGATTAGAAAACATGAAATCTGATTTCTTTTCCTTATGCCTCAGAGCTTCTGTTCGACTTGTACTCAGTTTTACTGAGTTAAAGAAATACTGTGAATTCCAAGTATAAACCTACCCTTGTTCATAATTTTGGCTACCCAATAGAGAGGTTCATTTGTCAAACACAAGAACTGTATTGCAGGATGGGAACTTAACGTCGCCTGGATTTGAAGCCAAGAAAACCATTTCTCATCACATTGGTGAGATATCCCAGCCCGCTGGGCAACCTCTCAACCACCAATGGATACAAAATGCCCAATCAGCAAAGCCAAAGAGAAGAGATTTGCTGTTGGCTCTGCTGCATCCCAGCTTCAGTGCCAGGAAGGCAGTGCAGTCTGGTGTCCTAAAGCGAAATATCCTACAGGAGACTCAGTAGATTTCCCTAACAAGAGAACTTCTGGGGTGATGAGTCAGGAAATGTGCCAATCCCATCCCACTTGTTCAGAGCATTTAATAAAAAAGTACCATGTCATGGCACAACAATTTTGGGAGCATTGGGAAGGGTAGAACCTGCCATGCTGTGAGCACCATACTTTATTGCACCTCACCAGGTTGCAGAAAAGCTGCCTGCAACTTTTGGTATTTTCCTGGACAGAACAGTTAGATAAATCTTGCCAAGATGCTTTGCACCAGGCCATCACTATTGCCAAATACCATTTTAATTATATGCCTCTGCCTTTTTGAAGGGCAATTCTAATAAACCTCAAAAAGGCACCAAATTCTCCACTGCACTGCAATAGTCAGAGACAGGGCTGCAGGGCACAAACTTTGGAAACAGAAGTCTTCCAAAATCTTTAACTGTTTATAAATGTTCGTCTATTTTCTTTTTTTTCTTTTATTTCTTTGTTTTCAGTTTTACAGAATCAACATTCTCTGAAAATTAAAAGTCTCTACCAAAACCTAACCCTAAAGAAAACGGCATTAACAGCAAGGAGAAAAACTTGAGTTAAGAGCAACTCTATTATTCCAGCAGGACCACTTAGCAGCACTGATGTAAAAATAACACTTGCTTAACTAAAGTTTGTGAAGTGCTTCACATTCCTCAGACAGGAAGACTACAGCTATGCAAAGCATAATCATCATTACACTGGTTGCCACTTGGACTTTTGTAAATAGTTAAAAGCTGTGACATTCCTAATTAAGCATATTATAATGTAAAAGGTAGGTTATAATAACACAGGTCACATTTCAAAGCAGTCCCTTTGCTAAATGAAAAATACATTTATCTTGTTCTTTGGAAGATTCCTCCCCAAGCCCCTCCACACTAATGCTCTATACCTTTAGGTGACGATTTCTCCCTTATCGTAATCATTAATTATTTTAATTACCTCTTCAGAGGAATGTTTTGGATACCTAAGTGTAACCTAGGTCTGTTTCATTACCAATTCCAGAAATTTCAGCTTTTCACATTAGGAAAACATGTATGATTATTATAGTAGTAATTGAAATAGGAAAGATACAGATGCAAAACAGTCTGATTTTTAAACTAAGCAGTTAATTTTCTATAATTCTTCTTTCAGACCTTTTCTAGTACATTCAATTTGGACTGCCTTGTTTCTCCCTCAGAGATTTCTGCTACTCATCTAGCAGTAGAAGCACAGCAGCAGTTACACATAAGCAGCAAGGAAAGGTATAAAGCAAGAATAAGTGTATTGTAGCACAGAGAAGAAATGCTTAAGTTATGCAAAATGACTAGCGGATTGCCATCACTTTCAATAGCTTTATGCAAAAGCAGCTTTTTTAAAGGTCCTAAAGAATGTCCAATAAGTTAATTGATATTAAATTGCAAATAAAATCTTCTTATTTCACCCAATGGCCATGTATTTTCAAGCATTTGCCTTATGGGAGGAACCTACATGTCATGTTTGCTGTTTTGCTGTGTAGGAAAACTCTACAAGCAAATTAGACTTTAGAAAAATTACTACATTGTAGCTAACTGTATATGGCATATATTTGGTTGCATTCCAATTAATTGTATGGTTAATTGACTAGATCTTTTAAATATCAAGATGCTGCTTTAAAATATCTAAAGAGAAAGCATATGCTATAAAAGTAGGAAAGCAACTAAGTTTACCAAGTTGGTGACACTTTTTATGGCTAAACATTTTGGGTGTCTGACAAGTGAAATGGCTTGAAAAACAGTTTCAAAATAGTGCAGTTCCTATTGTGGCATTTCAGCTTTCCCTTCCGAAGCACCTACCCAGAGAGCTCTTGCAATCACCCATCAGAGCACAAGAGCTTTCCTTGCAAACCAAAACAGCTGACTCCTATCTTACTATTAAATATACTATTAGAATTTCTATATTCAGGTTAGCATGCAAATACAAACTCCAGTATTCTTCTGATTGAAGGCCCACCTCTTTCTCATATACACATCTTTGTACAGTGCTCACAAATCAGTTTCAAGGCAGGTACCATCTGTTTTCACCTCAAGACCAAAAGAAAACAAGTACAACAATTTGATACATATTGCTATGATTTGATGAATAGTACATTTTAGAAGCAGAATGATTTAGACTGCCTACTAAATAAAAAGGATCGTACTCTCAAGAGCTTTTGAAACGTTACTTTCCCCTTGATGAATTACAATGCAATTTTCTAGCCAACTAATTTCACTAAAGAAGATAATGACTTGAGCAAAAGGCTAATCAACTGCCAATCAGGATTCCTTGAAGCACAGAATGTCAAATATTGAAGCATTTTTTACAAGTCATAAAAGCACTTAAGTTCCATGATATGTCATAAAACCCATGATGAAAATCTGAAGTTGATGAAGCATTCTTATTTCTCCAGTGATATTCCTAAACAAACAACTTTCAACTTTAACCAAATCTGCCATTAATATTCAGATCTATTAAAGAGGCATCATCACTACATAATTAGCTGTGTAAACGTCAGTCAGAGGACTAAGATTAATCACCTAGGTTGTTTTCTCTACCAAAGTGTCAAAATTGCCAATGTTGTTTCATTTCTTCAAGGACAGGTTGCGAGATGGAAAATGGTTTGAAAAAAAACTTCACTTTTTCGTATAGATTTTTAGCATAACAAGAAGTGTTAATTCATTAGGACAATTCCCTATTAATTTAAATCCTTTTTGTTTTTGTGTTCTCTAATATTACTTTTTTGTGTAATTCAGCAGAAAACGTTTCAGAAGTAAAGCTTTACAGAAGAGCACTAATTGCACCAATCTTTAACAGAAACACAGGTTATTCCTCTTCAGTGTGTGGATAAACAGTTTTGGTTCTGTTTTGGTAGCTTGTTTCTTCCTTTTTATTTCTCAAGTCAGTTAATAACTATTTGTCCTCACTTCTATTTCAGAGGGTTTTTTTTTTTTTTTTTTCTGAAAAAAACATCAAGGCAGCTTGAACCTCTTTTAGTAATGAATCAGCCACCACATTCTCTTCCTGTTGTGAATTTGGGAAGACGAGAGGATGGGATGCATCAGGACACCACAGAAAAGAAGGATAGTGCCAAAGAAAGAAGTTTTGACTGCAAACAGGACATTCTGAAGACAGCATCTTCTCAAGGAAATAATTGCTGCCGATTTTCCACAGAAAAATAAAGAGGAAAGTCAAGCATATCTGGAGTCCAAGCAACAACACTGTGTCAGGGAACAAGCCAACAAAAATGTTCCAGGTACAGAGCAAGCCAACAGTGTCTTTCTGGGCCAAAAACACGTCCAGGTGTCCTTGGTGCAACACTGGGCAGCCGCTGGTCTTCTGCTACCTACAGAGGAAAAGATCCGAGTCTGCAAAGTTGCCTCTTCTTTTAATTTCTGTATCTGATAAAACTCACACCTTCTTTAAGCAGAAAGATAACAACTTACAGATATGGGAGTAGGGACCCAAAGGGCCACAGAGCGAGGATGGAAAGGGCAAGCAGTTCGGCTCTGGAACGGGCCAGGACCCATGCTCACCTCCTGCAACGTGAAGCTCCCCACACGTCCCTGCTCCTCTAGGGCAAACATCCTCCCTCCTTTATCACACTAGCGCAAGAATCCAAGAATCATGTCATCTTTCTGGATGGGATGTTTGATCATGCTCCCTTCCTGTGTATAGATTATACCAATAAACACCCACAGAAGCTGCTTCCAGTTGCAGGCCTGAAGACTATCTTCCCACCACACTGTGCTTTCCAGGCCTGCTCTCTACATCTGCTCATTGTTATCTCTTGTCCTCTATTTATTCAATGAGATCGTCAGGGCAGGGATGGTCTTTCGCTTTTCCATTTTGGCAGGGACAGAACTCTAGTCCCATAGTCACTAATTAGAACCACCTGGAGCTACAGCTATAGTACGTGTGCATATACATGTATATATGTTTATATAGAAGAATCTTATACCCTCACCCGACATCAGAGGCAACAGGATATAAAACCTTCCCCATAGAACAAAGCCTCTTGATAGAGGAAAGCAAAAGCTAAGGAGCAAGAGCACCTCCCCCGGCACCTCCCCCCAACTTATCCAAGATGGAAGGGAGAGGAAATGTCCTCCTTTTGTCTCAGGAAGAAGTGAAAGTGTGTCTGTAACACAGAAAGGCAAAGACATAAAAGTCCTTTTCAAGATCCCCAGAAGCCCATCTGTTCCCAGTGAAGGACTTACTGTCCCGTTAACATTTGTACCTTTTAACTGTCCATCTACCAGCCCAGGAATGTTCAGCACGTTTTTGGGAGGAGGAGGAGGAGCTGAACTTCAGTTTGACGAAAGGCCATTGCACTCCCTGACAGTCCTTCCCAAATCCTCCAGTCTCCGGAAGGCCATCGGGTGATGACAGTCAATCAGCTAACCATCCAGTTAAACTAACTGCATTAGTACAAATTCTCCACAGCTAAACAAGCACAGAGAGCATACAGCTGGAGAAAACCACTTTTTAATGCTGCTTCTCTCAATGAGCATGTTTGCAGCTCAAGAATTATTATCATAGACGCGGACAAAAATAAGGCTGCAAAAATCTGCAGGTAGCAAAATGTAAAATGAGAAACAGCCATACAAGCACAGCAAGACACTATGTGTTCTATATGCATTGAATATCATCTCCAAGAACATACTTCTGTCTCGCCAAACACTTGTTGAATGCTTAAGTATTTTAACATATAGACTTTATTAGATCACTTTTTGAAAATCTTTCCAAGAAAATTGATCTGGTAAAGTAATCGCTGTTTCAGGGAGTATAACTGATCTGTGGAAAGCCACATGTGTTCTGGAAATATCTGACTTTTTTAAAGAGTTATTGGAAGGGCAGGGCAGAAGAGAATATAAACAACACCCATAAAACCCTAGATTTGAGGGAATCAGGAGAAAAGTAAAAAGGTTCAAGAAGGCACATCAGTTCTAATAAAATCAGACTTCATAAGAATTGATTTTTTTAATCATTTATATGGTTACTATAGGCAAAAAAGCACATCTGGGCCAGGCAGAGACTTTCAAGTGCAATTCAGTGTTTCCAGATGCTTGTATATTTTTTCCTATGTTTTTCTTCTCTGATTCATTTGAGACAGGCACGCACTTCGATGGAACCATTTTGAAATTATTTACGTCAAAAAGTTGATCTGCAAAGCAATGTAAATGGCCTGATTTCTCACAATTCAGACTGCCGTCTCCTTCCTTGCAAACGTCTAAAACTGTGTTACCCACAAAGGATCATCTCAAGGGCCGTGCAGCTCAGGAATATATTGAACAGGAATATACTGAAATGAAGCCGTGTGGGACTCGAATGTGGGGCAGGAGCAGGCTCCTCCCTGGCCAGCAGTGCCCGCTCCCCTTTGCTCCCAAGGCCACAGCGGGAGCCAAGCGTTTTTTAAACAAATTGGAGACCAGCCTCATCACGGTACTGTGGAAACAAGGAAGCTGCATTGAACAAAAAATAGCAAAAATCACCTGATTTTTTTTTCTATTTCATTACTTGCAGCAATTCAATATTTCCCTACTGTTTTTACTTGCTATGATTTACCAGCTTCTCACATTTCAATGTATAAGCTAATCCTCTATTTAATCAGTACCTACGCCATAGGTATAACCCATCACTGCAAAACCAGCCCACTGCTGAGATTAAATACTTGATAACAGAGCACTATGTTAATTTGTGCTTCAACTTGTTCCCTCTTGGGGAGTAAACATTTGGTTAAAACATTTACACCAAAAAGCTCTCTGAACGGGATGCAATGGTGAACAAAACTCAGATGTATTTATGAGTGCAGTTTCATAGATACAAAAACCAAACATCCACACACTGCTGCCAAGAGACTGCAACCGCAATTCTTTCTGCGGATAATGATGTTCTCTTTTTTTTTACTTTCTTAAAAAAAAAAAAAAATCATTGATGGAGTTTATGATTCAAACTCCAGATAAAGTGCCTGAGTAGCCTTTCTCGCATACTCACACTTCATTATTAAAATGTAAGTAATTTAGGAGTAATAAAAAACCAAGTAATCAAAACATATTGCACGCAACAAATCACAAAGCTTGCAATTGGTGATGGGTATATTATGAGCAGCTATATGGGTAGTCTCACAACTTCATAGGAGAGAAGAGATTTTTAAACCCAAGTAAGAGCCACAAGGCTATGTAGCAATAGGTAAATTCATAGAATAGAATCACAGAATGCCTAAGGTTGGAAGGGACCTCTAGAGGTCATCTAGTCCAACCCCCCTGCACACGCAGG
>JAWLRI010000928.1:215885-248358 GCA_034781795.1 Crypturellus tataupa | reverse complement strand
AATCTCCAGTAGGCAGACAGGCCAAAACTCACGTCTCCTCCTTTTACAGTTCTTCCTTGGATCAAGTGCAGAAATCCTTCAGTCACAGTATTGGAAAGTATTGGCATATTGCAGCTTTTCAAGAGTCCCGAATTGCACTCTCTTTAAGAAAAAAATCTCTTTTGCTAAGGATCAGCCTCATACAACTGCTTTACAAAACACTAAAATAACCAAATGAAACTAATCACTTCAGAAGCTTTAGGAGACACCTTCGTTTCCTGCACAACACACGCAAGCCCAAGAACACAGCAAAGGGAATCCTTTTATACGCATATTTAGCAGCTCACAAGTATGTGAAACTAAAGACATTAGGCATTAAAATAAGAATTCACAATACTGATTTCATTCAAAGCAATCCCACTCAAAAACAACTCTGACAACCCGAAAGCAGTTTTACACCAAAAAGGACTTCATAGTCTTCCTAGTTTAATGTGATGGAGTGTTATTTGGAGAAACAGCTGGGGAGAGCTGCAGGCTCCCATGGAAAGGAAGCTCTGGGCCGGCTGATCCAGGCAGGGAGTCTGGTAAGGGAGCCGAGAACAACTGGAAAACATGGGAAGCAAAGTGCCCTTCCAGTACGAGCAGAGCTGCTGTGGACCCACATCCGTTTTTCCAGTGAGGAGTAGTCTCATAGAAGCTGGAAAAGGCAGACGAGTTCCAAGAAACCTCACTATGTTAAAAGAAAGGCAAAGGGAGCACTAGAAGTAGTATCACAGAATTCTAGTTATTGCAAAACACCACAAAAGCCTAAATAACGTTGAAAAGAGTCTTGGAACAGATGGTCAACCGACTAGAAAATTGAAATACATTTTGTCTCTTTCAGAATAAAAACATTAAGGTAGAGTGACATTTCATGGGTTGGAAAAGATGGCGGAAAACACATTCATCCCAGCAAAAACTTCTGAAAACTCCCCTTTAAAGAAAGCGCAACCACCACACATTTTCTATTTGATTACTGCGATTAAAAGCATCACTATCAGTAGAGCCCCGTATTATTTAAATGCGGTAATACACCTAGAAGAGTCCCACAAGTGCTACTGCTTACAAAGCGGGGCTAACCTCATCAGCTGCCTGCAGCATCACTTCAATTCGTTATTTCACACGAGCGAGGCGAATCCATGTGAACGCATCTCGGATTTCCAAAAGGCAACGCTGCAGCTCCCCGGCCGCATCTCAGCAGCGTTATTTGTGTAACCCTGTGTCAGGCTCCGCCGGCGCGCCAATTATAAAGCTTTATTTCTAGGATTTTAAAACGTTGGCTGGAAAAGCGTGCTTAGACCTCAAACTTAGCATTAAGATTTTATCTTTAGAAATCATGTTAAATTTAGAAGGCCTCAACATCTAGAAGAATTTTACAGGGAAGAAAGAAAGTGCTAACTTAAAGGAAGTGCTAACTGGAATGAGATTACACACAGGCAAGCTCACTAGGACAAAAACTCTAACTAATCATGGATTTTCCAAATCTAAGAAAGTCTAAGCTGAAACCTCAAGTCTTTTTCCAAATCATAACAGATGTCTGCAACTGAAGGGCGAAAATTCTCATAAAAATACTGCCACAATCTAAATAAATGCTATTAAAATGCCAAGAGATTGAAAGATAAGGTTAAATACACACAAAAATTGTGTCTGCAGATAGTGACATCAGACCAGATCACAGCTGTGTTGTCCTAAAATATAAAAAACAATCAGAACCCAAGATTACCTTTTCCTTCCACAGCAGCAGTTGCTCTGCCTTGGACACAGGAGCAGCAGCAAGGGGCAAAGTTTGGTTTGGCTGCAGCTCATCCCATCTAAGCAGTAGCTGGTAGCTGGGCATCTTTTTTAGATAGCCAGGAAAATATTAGTGTTTTCTAGTATTAAAAAAAAAAAAAATCATATATCCCATTATAACAAAAGAAACAGCAGTTGAGACCTATGACTCTCATCCAGGCTCAAATGTGCAGTATTACATAGCAGTCCTTCTGCTAATTACTGGCATGCAGCAGAAACCAGACCTCGGAGCGCAGGTTCCCAGGGTCATCCAAGACAGACACTCCTGAGCTGTAAACACGAGCCAGGTTATTTCCATCTGGAAATAACCCTGCCTAAAGCTGGGAGGACAAGTGGCCCAATAACGCGGTAAGAACACAGGCTCTTCCTGAGAGCTTCTGCAAGCCATGCAAAGGTGCCCAGCATTAAAGGCTCTTTGATGCAACAGAGACAAGTTCCAGTGGTGAAAACGGGAGGGTGGAAAAGCTCAGACAGAAACAAGGCTCACAATTAGTGTGAGTAATTAGCCCCTGCAACAGCTTCTTCACAGGCTGCTGTGAACTACCTAGGAGTGTAGAAAAGAAGCAGTGCTGAAAGTTTTTCAAGTCAAATTTGCCAGCACAAAAGGTATTTTTGACAAATAAATCCCCAAACCACCACTTCCACCCATAGAAATATCATGTGGCAGAGAGAGGTTTCAGTAAAACCTGTGGCTGATGGATTTATTTTATCCTCGCCCATAAAAAGAAAAAAAAAAAAAAAAAACCCACAAAACTAAAGATTTTTGGGGGGAATTGCTGAAAGCATTTTTTTGAAAGCATTTTTTTGCAGAAGGAAAAGATCCGCTCCAGGAGCCAGAAGGAAGCAAAGAGGGAACAGAGAAATGAGAAGCAGAAATTTGAATCCTTTTTTAAATTTCATAAAATGTTTTTAAATATCAAAAGCTTAACCCAACCCAAGCCCTAAACATGGGTAACACGCAAGCTGGGTTTAGTTCGTGTGCATATGCAGTTTTAAACCAGATCTACTTAAGTAAGTGCCAGCCCGACCACACTTCTTTTCGGCTTTAGGTAGTCGAGACATAATTGTTATTTACCTGCAAGGGGAGTTCTTCTCCCCATGCCAGCCTATAAACTATGCCCCGAGGTAGCAAGCAGGGCCTGCAATAGACTTTTCTGGTTCCAGCTTCTCTTCTAAAAGCAAGAAACGTTTTTATGCTGCTCTGGGCTCCATTACGAGATGTTTCTGATTTATTGACTACTGCATCAGCGATGCTTTTCCTTCCCCGGCGTACAAGGGAGGTGGCATTCGGCTCCATGCAGCAAAAGCCACGGTAGCAACAGGGCAACATCTGGCTCCAGCTCTGCCCCTCCAACAGCAGCTCGCTCCGGGAATGAGGAGCCCATCTCCTTCCCAGAGCCAGGGTTTGGGGAGGAGGAACAAGCTCCTGGTAGGCACTGATGCAGATAACTCATTTAGACAAGTAGGGAAACACGGTCTTAGCTCATTATCTGAAATTTACAGTATTCATGGGCAAAACAGCAGAGCCAGCCTGGGCTCTCCTGCTGTCACCTATGAGTCACCAGCACTTAGCAAAGGACTTCAAAGGCAAGACTGGCAATACCTGACAGCAACAGGTCCTCCTCACCTAGTGAGCTGCATTAAGTGCAAGTGTTTACATATGAAATACTTATTCTCCTTCTGAACAACTGCCAAATTGCCTGGAAAGCAGAGAGAGGGGCTATGCCCAAAGTCAGAATACTCCAAATCCCTACCGTGAAGCATGGACACGGCTGAGAAAACACAAGGAAACCCTTGGATTGAAGCAACGAGAGCCACAGGACAAGCACCGCAGACGCACTTTATGCAGGCAGGCTTATCTGGAAACATTTATGAGCTCCAACCATCAAATTTCAGGAGAAAAGGTAGTCAGATCTGATGGACAGAGTCAAAGTAGTGTAAGATGTGTGATAAAAGCCAGATATTCCATTCTATACACTTCTAAATATGGACCTTCCCAGTTTGATAAGGATACCACAGAGTACATAGAAAATGTACACTTTTTACATCTAAATTATGCTTTAAGAAAATTCAGCCTCATGTTGGGCTGAACACATGACACTTAGGAAATGGCGCTCATTTTTGTGTGTACATCCTTAATTCAGCCCTTCGCATTATACCGCGTGGGCGACTGCTTTCTCCCAAATGACACCTGCTTGCCTCAGTGCAAAGACTGGATGATGCTCAACAAATAGTAACAATTTTAAATTCCTGTGGTTCAGCATGAGGCCAAATGGTTTGTTTAATTTACAGACATGCTTGCATGCTTCTCAAAACCAAGCATGAAAATTGAGTTATAAAAATATCCTTGTAGCACTTATGATATTTGACATAGAAGTATCTGTGTACTTAATAGCATTCCTCAATGCTAAAATAAACTATTATTTGTGTTTTAGAGATTGTGAAGTGCATGGAAACATACTTGCCTAGAAAGCCTTCTTTCACAGAAAGAGACAGCGTTTCCGAAAGGTAGAAAAATTATGGAATATATTTGTTAAAATTAATCAGTTTGTATAAGTCATTAATACTTGGAAGTCGTTTAAATAACAAAGATTATCATAAAGTGGAACAGGGAGTTATTCTGTTTCGAAGTATCAAATTTGTCCTCTCACACCCAGGAGTGCAAGAGCTATTTAAAGGAAAGAAAAGTTCCTGTCCTATTCCTGGAACTTGAAATACTACTTTCTCTGAAAAAGATATTTAAAATAAGTAAGCCCAATAGGCATTCAGCACTGAATATTTCATTTTAAACAAATCAGTAAATTTACAAGTGACAAAAAGATGACTGGTAAGCAAAGGATGAAGCCATCTTAAAAGCACTTGCTCCCAGCTCTACCTTTAAAAGGAAGTATACTGTAAGCATTTTCACCATGTGTCTTCTTCCTTTAATATCACCTAAGTAGGTATTTTTCCATATAATTCATAATATAGCAATAAGAAACTGTTTTTATAAATGAGAATATGAATGATTTAGTGGCTAAAACTCTGCTACTTGTCATCCATGCATTGCATTGCAGGAAAAAAGGCATTCTGCAGTGCCCTTCCACCTCTGAATCCCTTCTCATCTCCAGTTCCAAGCTGTTAAGCAGTTTCCTTTCTTACCAGCTGCATTATCCTCAAATACCAGTGAGTCGCAGCACAAATAAAATGGTCTTTTCACAATGTTCTTCCTTCTGAAACTCAACTAAAGACATAATCAAATAATTTCTCTCAAAAGCTTGTCAATATGCATTAAAAAATAGCTATCTTTTTTTGATTACAAATTTGACATCAAAACTTACGCTCTCATAAAAGAATCTGGGACCACATAAATTAAACATGTGCAGCTACTATTTCAGAGGAGATCCCTTTAATTAGTCCACTAAAGCAACATACACAGTTATGAAACCTGTGTCATTAGAAGCCCTTATCTTTAATCTATTTGGAAGCATTTTTCAGGCTTTTCCACAAGGTATCAGCAGGTCTTTAATAGCAGGGTCTTTTAGCAAATGTCGTAGTACCACCCATCTGGTAGGTGTTAGGGTTGATCTTTTCGCAACATTCATAACAACCCTCCCTTCTCTATTGTACATTATAAATATCAGCAACTGGCTAGAAATAGCTTTGCTTAGGTCTGGTAAGACCTTCATGCCTGGAAAATGCTGCATGCTAATTTTCAGGAAAACCAAAGAAAAATGAAAAAGATTTTAAATTTCACAGAAGAGCACAAGAGGCATTTTTTTTAAATGGCTTCTGCCTTAGAATTATTGAAAGTATCATCAGCAGATCACTTGTTCAGTAAAAAAATCGGATTTCTGTGTTTACCTCATTAAGAAGGAAACAGGAAGTGCATGTACTATAATGTCTTTTCCTGTTCAGTTTATGGTGAAAAGTGGCTTGGTCCAACTTGTCAATTTACATTCTAGTCACTTTTAATACTTGCAAACTTGTCTCCTTAGACATAAATATCTTTCAGAAATGGAAAGATGAAGCTAAAATATCCATTAAAGGAACAAGAGAGGAGGAACCACTTTTTCTATATCCAAGGCAGAGCGAAATAATTGAAACAGTAATTATAGCCCTTCTCTTTTTAAGGAGACTTTAGACCAATTGTCCTGAGGCCACCGAGATTTAGTTACAGTGGCCATTCAATACTGCAATTTATTGCTTTCTGGGTTTTCCTTGAAACAAGATACTTGAGAGAGCCAGTTGCTTGGTGTTAAAAGCTTAATTTTCAAAGCAAATTTGAAGAATGATTCCAGATTTGGACACAGCCAGTCTTCTTATTACTGTTCACATATTTTCCCTGGGCTAAGAAAACAATCCCAGATTTTTTTTTAATTATGACCGTAGCAAATGAATTATGTGCTCAAGTAAGCAAACAGTTAAAAAAAAAATCAAGATCAGACAGTTCTGCTCCTATATTCTTCATCATGGCCTATACCGAGCTTGTATTATTATTACCTTATAGCTTATATTAAAGCTTATTATAGCTTATATTCTAAAATAGCTTATATTACAGCTATCATTAACTTTAAAAATACTATACTTAGAATATTGTTCATTATTAACTTCTCAAGTAATAACTGCAAATGCCAGTGAAACATGTAAGAAGTCATATTCTATTCATATTTTGAATGTACAGTAGTCCCAAGTCAATTTAATGAATATATGTGCGTGTTCATATATATTTGAATACATATAGATTTATATAGAGACATTCTTCTGCCTCGCTCGCAGTTATCTTGAAGCCCTAAGTTTGCCTACATACTTCTGCTTACCTTCTGCATACAGAACCCAGCTTTGATAACCTGAGATAATGAAGAGGATGTGTAGGACTTGAAGGCTGAGATTTTGTCAGACACCAAGTGCTGATCTGACTTGCAGAGCACTGAAATTCTTGATGTGATCGGGGCAAGTAGAACCTGCTGCTAGAAGGGCAGACGGCGCTTTAAACTCCTGCAGGAAACACTTGATGCTCCCCGGAACTGCATCCCCAGAACTCCCCAGAACTTTTTATCCTGTGGCAACCGCTCAGACACACACCAATGGGATAAAACCTTTGGAAAAGGAGAACTCCCTTCACTAAATGCTCAGCGTATAGCAGTCAAACCCACCTCCCTGGAACCAGCAGAGCAGATGAGGATTTGCCCATATACCATCCCAAGTGACCAGCAAATAGCACATGAGCTAGGGATGTCTCCTCCCTAAAGACGGAACAGCGTTTTGCAAGGAAATTATCAGCAAAGTAGAGCAACAGAGATGATATATGGAAGAGCACGAGCAGTGGGCCCTCTTGTTCGCCTTCCCTCAAGCCACATCACATGGCGAGAGGCAGCACATGGAGCAGGAATACGGAGGCCCCCTCCCCATGTCCCTGCTCCCCTGGCCACATTAACTGGTCCCTGTGAGACACCTGCAGCCAGCAGTACGTTCCACGCTAGGGAGGACACACAGAGCTTCCCGCATTCCTTCTCATCCCTCTACTTCTCCCACCACGACTATAGGAAATGGGGAAATCCCCATGCAGTGCAGCTGCGTAGAGCAACAGGCAGGGAACAAGCAAAAACTATGAATGTAAGGTCAGCTCCTCAGAGATCCCCAGCTAAAGAGGTACCACAATTATTTTACTTCGTTTTTCTTCTCTGTTCACCAAGATTCCAACCTGCTTGTGCAGTGTCCTCTGATGATGGAAAAGGATTTAGCAACGCAAAGCACTAATAGCACCACATAGTTGTGAGGACCGGTGTTGCTTGGTAAATGCTCCTGCGCAGTCGTCAAGCATCCATCCTACCTAACCTTATCAAATACGGAAAATGGAAAAAGCCCTAAAGGGGAAAAAAAACCCACCTACGATATTCCTTTAAATAATAAGAGCTAAATATCAGTGATCCCAGCTCAGCTTTTGAGACAGGTTCACAGACCACGCTGCTGCTCTTGATTCTTCCCATCATCACTGATAGTAAATGACTTGGATGTATCAGATGCAGCCATTAAATTCAAATCTAATTTTCCCATCAGAAGTAATTAGTACATTTTTTGCATCCTTGCCAGGTAACTCTCTCACTACCTATTATCCTCACTGGCACATACATTGGAAATGGCAATAAGTATACGTTTTCCACTGTCAAACAAGACAGATTTATTCTCCAAGGACTACTATCTACAACCTCTCTTCTTTCACGAAAAAAAAAAATAGATAAGCAATTAGTCACCATCTAGTTCATCTATTACTCTTCACTATTACTATTTTTGCCCGAATCATCCTGATAGCCTTAAGATAGAAAGGCTAGTGACACACTATGATTCAAGTCTGCATTTCTGACTAGCAAATCACAGAAGGCTCTTTGCCTCAGGTAATAATCCAGCTCTGTCCTCTTTTCCACCTACAGCTTCTATAGCTTTATTATTATTATTTTTAAATCAACTCTACTCATTCATCCAATGTAATTATACCCCAGACTGAGAGTAAGCTAGAGAACATTTGCTTATTCTTAACTCCTTCCTCTATACTTAGTTTCCATTACAATTAGAAAGCTTTTAATTAGTGAATGTCTACTGATAACAGGAAGGAAATGTTTTAAAAGGGCAAAGATAGACTCACAGATAGGAAGCCAAGTTAAAATAAAAAGAATATATGAAAGGGTTTTTCATTATACATCTCAGCTGTGCAACATGATAGTGACTTCCCAGTACCTTGTCTCACTGACTACAATTTCTGCTTTAGAGAAAGGGCACTGCCTGAAGATTAAGTATTTCTTCCTATCCAACAAGACCTTTTACTTCCAATGTGAGAAAATAGGTGTTGCAAACTAAGTTGCATGCTGTAAATACTGCTAAACTGCTTAAGTGTTGCTGAAAATATTTGCTGGAAGTGACAGTCCCCAGCTTTTGCCCTACAGTGCTGGTTGGGTATGACCTGATCCTCAGACCACAGTGACTGGGCAACACATTCAGGTCTGGTTCAGCGTGACACAACTCCCCACACTGAGTCATTGAAAAAGCATTTGTGCAGCAAGTCCAGTGGGAAGAGCAAATCCCCATCACCAGACTCAAGCAGTCTGGAGGCCTCTGGGGGCTTAGGAGGGCTGTGATCCTTGCACCTCCCATGTAGAAGGGTTGGGAACCTTCAGCAGCTCTGGATCGAGTGAATAGTCTTCGAGCTGATGGCCCAAACCCACTTCTTACTGTTACACACAGAGCTGCTGCATAGCCTGAGATCTTTTTCAGAAGAAATTTCAAGGGATTGGCTCACCTACCTGCTTTCTAGACAGTGGTCTTGCCCTTGCTCGGGTATTTTTATGACTTTTGTAAATTGTAGTTAAGAATATACCGACCTTAATAATAAGCACAAATAATTAATGGTTAGAATGGATTATTATAAAACTATTATTTTCACAGCACAATAAATCAGATACTTTTAAACAGAAAATACACACATCAGTAGAAAACTGGCCATGACTTGTGAGAATACTCCTGACCTTTCCAGACATATTTTCCCATCCTCTTCTCCCTGATTATTTTGCTTTGCAATACCCTTCCACTTGTCTGAGCCTGCCGAGCTCCTGGGACCAAGCCTGACCTCTCCAACAAGATTGCCAGGCTCTAGTGGCCAACTACAAACCCAAACAGTGCGTCCACAACCAACTCGCTAAACTAGCTCTTATCACAAGCTATTTTAATTGTCTTCGAGACAATTGTCTCCTCTTTCCTAGGTTCCTTTCCTCCACAATAGTGGTTACATGAACATTTACATTCATAACAATCACTTTTCCTGCATTTTCAAGCATTATTCTGAGTACACACTGCTTTAAAATAGTGTACTGCAAGACTAACAGTAAATTTGCTTTAATCGCCTGCAACACACTGCCATTCTCTGTAGCATCACGGAGAGGGATGACTTACTTGACAATCTAAATGAACAGATCTACTCCTAACAGGTTGGGTGCATCAATTTTCACCTACTTATCCAATTCTATTAGTGTCATAAAAATGTAAAATGATGCAAAGAGCTGCAAAATGAGAGGAAAAAAAAGAGTTGTGTAACACATTTCAGAATAGTTTATATAATTCATCATTACTTTTGGCTTGGCAAATCAATGCATAAATAAATCCTTTCAGCCATCAGTAAATAAAATACTTCATTGCTAAGAAAATACAAGCATACTGCTCTAGATGGATATACTTCATTGACAAAAAGTTAATTTGTTGCCTTTTTTTTTTGGTAAATAAATTTTTACTTCCTTTGGGAACTTTGAGATTTATTTGACAAGAGAACAGAGGCTTCTCTGAAATTCACATCCATAAAATAACTCAGTATTAGACTGTCAAAACCTACATTTGCAGGCAAACTGATAAAACCAGAGAGATTAAGGAGTTATCATGTATTAGCCTCGAGAACATAACTTGCCCTTCAACCTCCCTATTATTCTATCTCCTCGCTGTGTTCACAAAACAAACAAAAACACATCTTAAAATTGTTCAAAACTATTTTTTGATCTTCAGCTTAAAAAGATTCCCTGTGAAAGTGGAAAGCATACGGAGCAAGCATATGAATTAGATTATGTATTTCAAGTAACAAAGGGTATTAGCTAACACCTGATGTTTCCTTTGGACATTTTGCAATGGCAGGTTCCACCTGTGCAGAAATATTTACGGCCTTGCCTGGGTGATGGACTGCTCACTCTCCCAGATATATAAGACCCTGTACGAATCATCCTTGGCTACTCTTGATTTAACTCTTATAATTTACGTACAATTTATGTCAGCTGTGCATCTGAAGGAGCCGCTCTTTATCAAAGGGTGTATTTTCACTTGGAAGATACAAACTGACTTTGGCCTTATTGTTCTCCTCAAACTTTTCTCCAAACAACAGGCAGAACAACAGATTGGCTTAGCAACAAATACCCAACACAATTTCGTTTTGTACTGAACACAAAATGTTCCCCCAACAAATATATTCTCACTTTTTCTTTTTTTAAGAGACATTATCTTTCCCAGGCATGAAGCAGGTTGTGCATAAGCAAGCACACTGTTCTGAAACACATCTCTCCAAACCAAGGAAGGAAAAGCAATACTTGGGCTGAAGTATTTTACTTCTTTATCACAGTTGTAAAGAGGGAGGAACAGAATCCCATACTGTGCTTGTATTTAAAAGACAAAAAAAAAAAAAAAAAAACCCTTTACATACTGGAAAAATAGGCATTAGAATAATATCCAATCTACATTCCATTGACAATAAAGTTTTAATGCAAGATGTAATCTAGCTTTGCAGATAGAAGTCTTCAAGCACGTACCACAAATAAAAGGAAGACAGAAGGATTTGGACTAGGAACTGCAGAAGGCAGGAGCAGGTCCGAGATCCTCATGTGAAAATAGATCCTCATCTACCATAGCATTAACCAAAAAAAAAAAAAAAAAAAAAAGTCTCCCCCATCATTAAATACATACAAGTAGCAGCAACAGAACAGCCTTTCTAGCCCTGCTGTAAGGTCAGAACACACAGAGTTTCTATATTTTTCCACACCATGTAAATGCCGCCTAAGAACGTATTTTCAACCAAGCATCCAAATTCAGGAGTATGGATTTCTCGCATTATGTACATGGTTTGGTTAGTTCAGAAAAGAAATACACTGTTATGGATCTTAAAAATAAACACACTTTGACACATTACATATTTATACACAACTGCTATCCCTATTCTTCCAAGTAATGGCATCTAACCCAACACAGAGGCAGGGTTAAACCCAGATTAAGTGTTATCATAATAGTCAGCAGAGGAATCATGCCAAAAATAGAAGAAAAATAGTAAATATTGCAAATCAAGCTAGCTAAAGTTTTGGATATTAACTTGTCCTAGATAGAGTACAAAATACCAAAAGGCAAATACACAAGTTCAATCAGTCTCTTTGTGCGAGGCAGAAATTTAACAGGGGCCTGTGCATATTTAGGCAACATATTCACATAAAAAGTATGGCTGGAAAGTGCCATTTCAAAAAAACAGTATGTCAACATTCTTTAATAACAACTATTTGTCTTAAATAATCATAACGATGTAAATCCTGTAATGCTGGGTGAACAGATGAAATTTTGACTCCCCAAAAGATTCAAAGTTAAGACAACACAAAGGGAAGTATTGCCAAAGGATGCAGCTTTGCATCCACACGCACTAACTGCAGAAGAGCAGGTCTGCGCTAAGACTTAGGGCTGTCCCCAGCGCACAGCTGCATCTTTCCCGTACCTGAATATCAGCCTGGGTTCAGGTTCCAATAAGTAGTTTTAACATAAATTAAGGATGATTCAAAGGTAATTATAAAGCATTATCAAAAAATAATGGTAACCTTAAGCACTGACAGTCCACAGTCCTGTATGAATTAGCGTTTGGTAATCAAGAATCACATCCAGAGCATCCTCATGAATATCATCATTTCCTGTAAGTACCTAGTGCTGACTATCGACCATGATGACACAAACCCAGGCAGTAAACATTCTCATGAGGCATTCCCCTCCTTTGCTCAAAACTGCAATGAGAGCAAATGTACACAAGGACTGATGCAGAAAGCTCCCGTAAGTAACAGCCTCAGGGCATTATAAAGTCTTCTCCTCAGCTTTCACAGTTATCAGTAATCCCAGAAGAAATTTTATATGGCCTACAATTCCTAATACAGCTCCTAACTCCTGAAGCAGACCATTGCACTGGTGGGAGTCCCTTTCTTTGAGAATACTCAGTTGCAGGAACAAGGCCTCAGTCTGCAAACCAACAAGGCAGCAGTTTTCCACTTCCTTTAAAAGTCATGCAGACTACTACTACGTTGTCACCAAACACTAAAGCCTGTTTTCACCATTACTGTAATTTAGAAATAACTGTATTTTAAATAAAGTAAAAAAAAAAAAAAAAAAAAAAAAATGAAACTATGCCAGCAGATTTTCCTCAGTTTATTTCAAAGTAGCTTGACTTGTCCAAAACAGGACATGTCCCTTCACAAGTTGAATCTTGGACGTTAACACCACAAGGAAGGGTTAATGCCCACGCTGCCCCATCTTCAGAGCTGAAGCACAGAACTTGGAATCACCCCACATTTCCCCCGGGGAAGGGCTGAGCACAATTGCAGTCATGTGCTACAAATTTTAAAATTATCGTCAAGCACTTCAAAGTGGGAAGAACTAAAACACAGGCCTTTAGGTGGTCTAACGCGCACCACCCACCAGCACCTCTAATGGCTTGGGCAATTACAAAGATTTCACATGTGAGCAAACAACTTTTTTTTTTTTTTTTTTTTTTTAAAGCTGCCGAGCACATACAAATGCAAGTTAACCACTTGGGGAGACAAGAAATTAAGACAAATTAGAAATCAGTTCTTCACCACAAATACCTTGTAAAGGGCTTGCAGTGACCCAAAAAGGGAACAATAAGGACTATGTTAAAGGCTGCTGTCACCGACACAAAGAGCTGGCAGCTTTATCCACATTCATCCCCAGAAACTCGGCCAATCGGGCTGCTGTGCATCTGCTCCCCGCCCCGGCAATCTGCCAACCTCTGCCCTCCTGCCCCCGCACATTAAACCGAAGCATGAAGGAGCAGGATCTTAGGCCAGGAATATCACACTTTAGAAACTGGCCCAAGCTCTTTTGCTCTGCCCTTTCGTTTTGATCTCATGGTGATGTTTAAGCATTTTTTTTTTTTTCCTCAGATATTTGAATTTCTCAACCCCTAAGCCTCTGCTGATGCATTTCAATTCGTTTTGCACATTTCAGTGATGGGTAAATCCAAATTACCAATGAACTTCAAAATGGTCTGTTCGTTACAGGAGTTCTAGAGTATTTAGTCATAAAAAATACTGGATTTTTTTTTTTAGCTCTCAAAATATGAAAATTTTAATAAGGTTTGAAATAGTAAAGCAATTATCACTAGTTTAAATAGTAATTTTGTGCTTGCATGTAATTCATCATTAGCAACAGGGACTGTGCAGGCAGCTCTTTCACTCACCCACCCACCATCCTTCCCCAACCAGCTGCACTAAGTACCCTGTAAGTACTTTGTAATTGGGCCTTCAGCTTCTCTTAAACCCCTAACACTGACATAAAGATTAATGACATTTGACACTGTGGGAGAATAACAGCATGAACCATCACACCATTTTATTTGAAATTAAAATTCTCTAGTCTTCTATAGTTACCTTTGAACGTGCCTCCGGCATAAACCTTTCAGATCAAAAAAACATGGGTGCAATCTGCCTGCTTCAGGACTTAAGTAATGAAATACTAAGTTTTCTACCTCCTGTAGGTAGAAATCCTGACAGATTTTAAAACAAAGTGGTTGTGTCAGTGTAGCCATAGAATGGATGTATGACCCAAACTCGTACTAACAGTTCAAGTGTCCATAAACTTTTGTACCTACCTTTATATTTAAGAGAAAGAAAGAAAGAAAAAAAATTACATTTCTACATTAGGACTGAAAGCTTGTATCACCCTTGTACAAGCCATAAAAATACTTGTTCCCACAAGTAGAATTGTTCATGCATGTTCAATTCATATAAAGCAAAGGAGAAAAAAACTGTAGAGAAAATATCATTAAAACCTCCAAAATCTTTTTATGAAGCAGAACAGTGGAGCCAAGGACAGAGTACACAAACTCTGAATTTTTATGCATCCAGAGTCCACAGTAAAACCACAGAATGAACCTAGGCAGCTCCTGATGACTAAGCAGCTAATGTCTCTTTTGTACACAGTGATCTAATATCAGACATCATTATTCAGGTCTTCCCAACAACTCAGTAGAAAAAGTACATATATTTGTATGCAAAAGATCAATCTTTTCAAACTAATTTTTCAGCTCTTCAGACAAACCATCCCAGAAGTTAGTCATCTTTAAAAGTGATATTCACAGAGGGAAAAGGAATTTTGCAAAGTGCAAATAGTGATGGAAACAGAACCTTTGAGTCCTCTGGCTCTTCTATGCTTTCCTTTTTTATTTGGAAAACCTGATTTTCCTATTCCATTTTTCGTGGCTAACATTATAGAAAGGTACCAAAATAATGTTCTAGTAACTCAAGAGAGAAATTTGTCTCCGAGAAAACAACATTCATTCAGATAGCTTAGAGTTACACTTAGCAGTATTTTATGACCAATTTTTTCTTAATTCAATTCTTCATCTGCTGGAAATAGTCAGACTTTGTTCAGCTGTTAATTACCCCTTACTACTAAATTTAAAGGCTGAGGAAGTTCACAACATACAGCTGAAACTTCCAGCAAATACAGGGAAGACAAGATTTGTCATCTAGATTGAAGTGAAAAAATCATGAAGGAAATACGAAAACAGAAGACCAAAAGAAAAAGAGGGAGGAAAAAAATCTTAACAGAATACACATATAGGCTGTCAAGCCTTCTGCTTTTCTTAAGTGTTCTTTTTTTTTTTTTTTTTTTTTTTTTACATACCATTTTTAACAGAAAAAATGGTTTTCTTTAGAACTTCAACCTGCTTCAAGTTAACCAAATTTGGCCACTAGCTAGCCCAAACTGTGCATCATTATTCTCCTTCAGACTAAGCACATCCTAATCTGTCAAGCTTTCCTCAAGGCCCTCGTTTTAATTGTATTTGGTTTTAACATCTTTCTGACATCTCTTCTCTGAAAAAACTCTTGTAAACAGAAAACTATCTGGCAGATAAGTGCTCCTAAAAAGGCATCCTGAATCCCTTCCCTGCAAGAGAAGGGCAGTGCAGTTTAATCCTTCTCTGGTATCTTTAACTGCCTGGGGCCAATCTTCACAAAATCCTCTGTACGAGCTAAATGGCTGAAGCTTCTTAGATATTCCAGGCTACACTAGAACATTTACAAGTCAATTATACATTTTTATTTCATTTGATAGTAATAGGTTGTGGTTACTTTCACTTAAATGGTATCTAAATGCATCTATATAGCTATTACATGGCAGGTCCCAAACTAAATGGTCCTTTCAAATTCTCTCCACACCTGGTAGTCCTTCCCTACCATATTATTTCATTCCTCAGTGAAGGCATCAATTAGATGGCATGACATTAACTCCATATTAAAAAAGAAAAAAAAAAAAAAAAACTACCTAAAACTTTGATAGTGTAGGTGAAATTTTGCAAGAGACAAGTATTTTATTTACTATGCCTTATTTTATACTGTTGGCAAAGGGAGGGAAAGCTTCTTAATTGCAACTCAGAGAGCAAAGATGACTCCTATGAAGAGGTCTCTGTCATCTGAAGATCATACACACGAAGTCTACTCCAAATACTGCCTTCTGTTAGGATAATGAAGCTAATCTAAATATGCTGCTCGCTGGTTAAGTCTAGGCCTTTTTATTAGATTTGAAACTACAGAGAATATATTTTCTATTTTCCAACATAAAATGTAAGAATAGGAGATAAAAATTAAGCTGATAGGCATTTGGTTACTTGGTCAAGCTTTACAGTTATCTCACTACTACACAAGAAAAATGCCCAAATTAAGAGGAATAAAAATACAAAACTATTATCACTATGGAACCACAGTTCGGTATCACAATATAAACACTTACATTGAGGGTAAAATTGACACCAATGAAGTACTGAAAGAAGATATTCAGAAACACAAATCTCCTTTCAGCTTCTGAAGTTCACCTGTAAATACATCGGTACCAAAAAAAAACAAGCAGACAAACAAAGAAGCCATACCATATAACCTCACAAAATTTTAAAATTAAAATTTAAAAACTGAAAATAAGAATAATGGCCAAGAAGTGATTCAAATGCTTTTAAGAACACGTCTAGATGATTTAATCTAAAGACTGAATCAAAAAGACTTTGCAGTAGGGGAGGAAGGCAAGCCAGAAAATACACATGGTTTGAAAAGGAGAGCTAGAAAGTAGAGACACAATGAGAAGACCTATCCATCAATTTGCAAATTTTTGAGCCATATTTATTTTATTACCAATTCTCTTATTTTACATACACATGGCACTCAAGTATCACATGCAAAGACTATACCACCAGACCAAAACATAATTAAAAAAAAATGAATTGTTCCCATCTTCGAGCTAAGAAATACTGAAAGACTTGAATAATCTTGATTCGTTAAAATATTTTTTTCCTCTTTTTAATGTCCGAAGTCAGAGGATTAAAGAAATCCATCCTTATATGAAATGATACCTTGCATGAAACTCTTTCAATGATCTGAAATGATGAAGGCAGTAGAAACGTGGCCAGTCTAGTATTAAGTTTGAATGTATGGAAAGTATAACAGTAATTATGTTTTACAAAACAAAGTGTTAATTTCATTTCAGTTAAATCACAACACTGCATGTCTTTACATCATCTGCTCCAAAGTTTCATTTCCTTTTCACTTACTTATTAGAAGAGAGGAACTTAAACTAGCAATGTTGAGATGCATTTAAAAAAAAAAAACATGGAGACTGCCTTGTCCTCTATGATTTAGAGTACAGATAAATGTAAGTGTCAAAGCCAGGTACATGTCTGTATTCTCTTTACCTTTTCAAAATGTTAGTGCTTCAACACAAATTGTTGGAATAAATGCAACCCACCAATGAAAAATAAAACAGAAATGGTATCCAATTTGGTCATCAAAACCCTGATATGGTGTAGAAGAACAAACTATATACCTTATTTCTGCCTTTCTTCCCATTTCCTCCCTCCCCAAAACGTCTCCTCTTTTCCGATACCATCCATAGCACATGGGAGGGAATTCTCCTCCCCCTCCTCTCTGACTTGCAGAAACCAGCACAAGAACAATATTCTTTGCTATTTTCTGGTATTCACCTATGACTTATCCTTGCTTTGTGAATTATGTGCATTGACATATGGACACCACCAAATTCTCTGAGAAAAAAATCCCAGAGTTTTCTATGAGCAGTGGTATTTTTAAAAAGCTTCTAGGGGAGTCTGCTATAAAATGCCGGTAGAGTAGAAACCTTGTAAACATGTTTCTACTTACTAAGTTAAGCCCATACTAGCGCAGACAAGATAAACACACTGAGGATCGATTTAATTTTGCCCTGAGAAGAGACTAAAGCAGACTTTTGACCTCTCAAAACCCAGAGATACACCCAGGAGAAACCCATAAGCTGGTTTCTAGAGAGGGATAACCAAGCAAGGCAAGTCCCATTCCCAATATCCACCTCCCGCCAAACTCCAGGCCATGCCGACAGACGGACACCAATCATTTTGGTGTCCATCTATGTCCTCAAAATATTGTCTTTTTTGTTATTTTTTTTTTTTTTCCCCTTTGTATAGTTGTTTTCCATTTCTCACATGTTTTGGAAGTTCTCCATTTCCATTTCATTTTAACTATCAGTTCTCAAGTACCTTCCTCAGCAGGAACAAAATCTTTCCCATAACTGTGAATCATCTCATCTTCCAGCCAGGACCGCAAATACAGCAACACTCCTTTGCAGTCAACAGACTTGTTAAAGCAAAACTGGGAAAACTGAACCAAAATTACTCAAATATATATCAGTATTTCTTACACACAGACACAAATTTCTATACATAGATACATACTCATATTTGAATGAATTTATCAATCAGTTTTAGCATTTCTAAAGTAACTTTCTACATATTCTCCAAAGAGTGATCTTAATCTGAGAGTCTCTTCTTGTGACCATGTATGATTAATGCATAACACAAAAAAAAAAGAAAAAAAAAAATCCCATTGCCAACTTTCACCAAAACAGAGTTCTTGCTAAGTAAATACAGCTCTTCCAGTATAGGACACACAGTGTGTGTATTTAGATATATACATACACACAAAGTTATTAAAAACTGCTCAAAATGTCCTCCACTTCTTACTTTCTAAAACTGACAGGAAGATTAGCTCAGAAATCACCAGTTTATAACGATCATTTCTCATAATTCTTTTCTCCAACAGTCTTCTAAAGTCAGAGAAAAAAACTGATTCATGTTTTGACTCAAATATTGAAAACTATTTTTCAAAAAACACACACACAAATCCACTGAGTAAACAATAACATAAGTAAACAGTACCGAGAATTCTCCAAAACACCATAGTTTATAGGTTCAAATGCTGCAAGTTGTGAACACCCTCTAGGCCCTAATGCCACTTTGGGGGTTTCCAGCAATGTCAACTTGACACTGTTGAAAGTCAAAGGGCAGACAAAATAAGCCAGTGACCCAGGGGTGTGTGTGTGTGTGTGTATATATATATATATATATATATTTTAATATAAAAATAATCAGTATAAATATTTTACTATAAGTATTTACTAATATAAATATTAGTACAAAAAAGGCACTTATGTGAAAAGATCTTGCAGGACTCTCATTTCCAGCAGCAGGGCCTTCCATAATACAAGTGTGCCAAGCGCTTAAAGATCCTGTTGAGAGGTTGAAGTCTCCTTTAAGGCTTACATACATTAAGGCATGTGAATTTATAAAGGACGGAGATCCTCTCAAAAGGCAATTAATTTTACTGAATTTCAATATGGTTTATTTAGAGCCTGGTTCTTTAAATATTTGGGTTTCTTTTAAGCTGTAAAATCCCCTACAAACCCTCCTGCTTTTCTCTACACTCTGCTGTAGGCACTTCCAAAAGGAATGGGCCACACCAGTGCCAGGTACTGTCCCTCCTCTGCCTCACCTGGCTTTTGAGGAAGCCCAAAAGTCAACTTGGGGAACAGGAGATGGTTGAGCCAAAATGTGCACCCTTCTCCATATGGGACATGCCAGGGAGGCTTCGGAATTCCTATCTAATGGTTTTACAGGACTCCTGGAGGACGAAGAGGAGAATACTAGTCGGATAAAAGGAGAATTTTTTTTCACAAGTGTTTTTGGGAGGAGAATCTGCCTTACAAATCAACTGGATGAAAATTACAATTTACAGAAATGTGAAATGTGTTTGGAAAGGTAAAATAAGTACAAAATCCTGACATTAGGTAGCTCGAACCTTCTACTGGTGCTATCCAAAACCAAAGGAGACCCAGATATGACATCTTTTGGCAGCTGCACATGGAAATCCTGCAAAAATTCAAGGGTTTCACCAACTCATTTAAAATTAATATTTTTTACATTAAAACGGAAAAAAAAGCGTTTAGATCCTTAGTAATACATTTCCACAGAAGAAAGACTGACAAATAATGGAACCAAAGCAGTCATTACAGTATCTTCAGAGATTGTGCCATTTTTCTGTGTGTTTCCAAGCCAGCATTTGAACCTAAAGCCCTCTTCCCCTTCCCAAAGGAATCTGGTAGCAGGTGGTGTTAATAATCCCTGAAACAGGTTCTCTGCTGCACCAGCTAAGAGTAAGGGGAAAAGGGATTATGACAAAGACTTCACCTGACCCAGTAAAGTACCTGTCATTTGTCACCTATCATGTCAGTTTTAGAATAAGCAGGTATAATGTTTCAATCATAATACTGCAGATTTACTTCTACACCTGCCAAGGTTGAAGGCTAATGTGCTCTTAAGAGAGCCATTCCTCTGCAGGAAAAAATATGGAAATCAGAGCCTGTTACACTCTGCAAGGAACTGTCAGGGTTTTTTTTTCTTTTCTTTTCTTTTTTACAAACTTCTTCTATGTTTCATCTGACAAAAGAAAGGAGCTGTGAGGAAGAGGTCAAAGCAGAATGTCTCAAGTGAAGCATCCGTGTGACAGCTTTCTGAAGCCACCTTGCTGAAACCTGCACTGCTTCCCCTCTCAACACGAACACTTTCTAGTTTTCATTTATGTTGATTGTTCATGCAGCAAAAAACGTCTGGGGCAGCAATGTCACATCGCATAAGGAGCCAAAGATAGGACACCTTTCTAATGTCTAATACATCAATGCCATTATTTTGTCATTAAAGTTCTATCCTTATAATAAATTGAAGACCTTTGGACCCATGTTACTGGCATTGATAATTATGTAATCCAATCGTTTCACTCAAACATGTGCTTTTCCAAAGTGCAATAAATTATTTTGTACATGACACTCACCAGGCATATTTTAAATGTAACATGCAAATTCTTACATGGCTCCCCATAAATATTTGAGGTATAAATGAAAGAAATAACGCACAATTTAAAATCACTTCATATCCATTTGACTCATTTTCAACTGTTTTCCGCCTTTGAATGGTGACCACCTTTAAGATGCTACAGGATATATTCATACATTTGAAAAAAAACTCTAAAAGGCAAAAATCACTCTACTGATTTAGATGTAGAAGATCTAAGCATAAGGATTTAATTTGCTGACTATAAGAAGGAAAGAAAAACAAAACACCCAAGACTTGCTCACATGATTTCATCTTCTTGTAGTACAGGTCAGGAATGTTTTCATGAATCTAAAATACCTGTACATTGATTTATCAAATCTGATGCATTTGTATAGAAATGAGAGGGGACTAACATGTGGATTAACTTTGGGCACAAAGTTGAAATTTTCAAAGATGGTATTTTGATGAAATTCTGCTCTGTGATCTTAACAGCGTCACCAGAAGAGTAGATTTTCTGACAGTTCTTCAACTCCAAGCAGACTATAATGACTAAACTTTAGTCACCGAAATCAAAATCAAACCTAGAGGCAAACCATATGTTATTTTCAACTAAGCTAAAGGAGGTGCTATAATAACCTGATAAAAAAACAGGGCACTTGCACTCCTCCTAACATGTGCAGAGAAGAAAATATCAACATATATTCAGCCTAAAACAAATGACTCTGAAGACTTCAACCATACAAAGTTACGTTTATTCATATAAGGTTTAAAAACTCTTAACTTCAAGCATTTGAGAAAGATATTTGTTTCAAATATTAAGCTATGGAGACAACACTTTTTGGTGATTTAGTTCTTCATAAAAAGCTTTAATGTATTTTATACATTACTTGCTTTCAGCTGATACTCGATTCTGTCACGGACTATGTCAGAATCTGGTACTCGACCAGAAAGGGAGACACTATTTTACTCGAGTAAGGCTGGCAACTTCCTTTAATAAAAAACAGTGGTTCACTTCAGAAGTTTCTTCTCCTAGGATCAATCCCAGCCCATATTTCCCTTTGCTGGCAAACCCATACTCAAATTTCCCATTCTTCCCCTTCACACATTTGCAATTATTATTTTTCTCTTCCTTTTCAACCTCTCTCCTCCATCCCTCCAGTTTCACTGATTCTAGGAATTCACCTCTTCTCCCACTTCTCCTATTCTGTATCTCCCAAAAAAAAATAAAAAATAAAGAGAGAGAGCAAGCAACTCTGCTATATAGCTATTAAAACTCTACAGTCTTCACAATAAACGTAACAAGTTTGTAGCAGGGATTTAATTCAGTAGGTCGTTTTTTGTTGTTTTATTTTCAAGATGGACGGTTGGTGCATTTTTGGTGGCTTGAGCAACTATTCTGAAATCTCAACAAAATTAAGCCTTCAGCAAGAAGATGCAAGCTCCCTGCTGAACCCTGCAGCACTGCAGTTACTCACACCCTGCACCACCACCAGTGCCAACCTGACAGGCTCTGGTTGCTACATAACTAACATCTATATCCAAAGACACATTCACAGCAGGAGGAAGAACTAGATATATATATTTTTTTCCTGTTAACAGCTTAAAATAGAGGGGGGCTCCCCTTTTATATCCTTTCCTTCTGATGCCTCTACTTGTTTCCTCCAGATGTTGAAGTCAGAGGCCCATATAACAAAAGTACTGTTGGCAAGGCCACAAAAATTTAGGATTATAATCAACACAAAGTATAAGTGTCAGTCCTTATATTCCTCATACGGCTGGTGTTAAAACAGTGAGCGTTCGGTCCCCCTCCGGACACACGCAGCCTCGTGCAGCGCTGTCCCTGCACCGGGCACGTGTCACCAGCATGGGACACGGAGCGGGGACGCACCTGCACAGAGCTCACAACCTGGGGTTCAGTCAGTAATGAGGCACTCCAGGTGGTCAGCGAACAGGGGCTGTAATGAGGACCTTTCCCCGGCACTGCAGTTATCAGATGTTGAGTCAGGTCACTACCCACATATAAAGCGATTTCCTCAGAAAGATGAAAGGGGGTTTTGTTTTTAATTCTTTTTTAAAAGAAGTTACGCTTGCCTTCCGTAAAGTCTGAAGCAAGACAGGGTGTTAAAACATTCAGCTTGATTAGAACGGACCTGAATAAAACTCACCAAGGACTCAGGAGGAAGCAGAACATTATTTTGAAGTGTATGTGCAACAGTGGCTAAGCCCTGTCTGGTGCCCTCAGACCCTGCTGAGAGCAGAGCTGTCCCCTAAGAACCAGGGGAAAAACCCGAACAGCCCTGGCTCGCTCAGAGCAGGAGATGCCCCCTCGAAAGTGCTGCTCCTGCTTCTCAGAGGTCAGGCAGGACATGCTTGGGACAACCATCCGTGGACACAGAAGGAAGGCCCTATACCAGCCGTGCAACAGGAGTTAAGGTAGTGCAGCAGCAGGAACGATGGAAAACAGAAATAGGAAAGGGAGAGACCAGGACGCTCCCCTACACTTTTGCAACAGTTGGACTATTTGAAGTTCCTTTCATGCTGCAATATTTCTGTGACTAAACGCTTCAGCAATACAGTTATGATACAAATCAAGCTCAATTCACACTAGAAATGTTCTTTGAAGATGATTATAGTACAAGGATACAAAAATATGTCTCTGAATTTTGTTTCGACCCAATCCTGGTACCAAGGCAAACATATTGTTACTGATTTCTACCATCCTTACTCCATGAAAAAATAATATATGAGTAGGATAAAAGATATAAAGATAAAACTCTAAAGATACAGGTCACTTAGAGGTTCTTCTCATAAATTAAATAACTTCACAGAAATTATAGCTAAATTTCCTTGCCAATATGCACAATTCAAGATCAGCATTCAAACAGCATTCAAAACTATTCAAGATGAAGAACTCATATACAATCATACGAGCTTGAAAAAAAACAACAAAAAAAAATCTATTTACTGAGTGACTTTGGAAGCTAAATGTAAAGCTTTCTCTGAGAAAAAAATCTCTCTCCAAACCTCATGAAGTTGTTTTAGCTCAATTATTTTGAGATCTAAATGTAAACAATGCAGATTGACATTCTTCATTTGGGAGGAAAGAAAAAACCTACGGAATAAACACAGTTGCTGCACCTGAAACAAGCTGTTCACTACCCTGAAATAATATAACTTACTTAGACATGTTTTCCTGCTGTGAGGCTGGAGAAGCCAAAGTGATGCTTGAAGGCCATTTGAGACCCTGGTGCATCTAATGAGGACAGCACTGCCCTCCCCCATCAAAAAAAAAAAAAAATTCCTCTTTTCCCAAGCATCCCTACATGGAAGCATATCAGCTTCCATTATATTTTTGAGGAAAATAAATTAAAAAAAAAAAAAAAGTGTTCCGGAATAATAAAATAAATCTATCAAATTACCATCCCAACCTCTTTGAAGGATTAATTAACTCTGACATTAGTATGAAGTCTTCTATGAATGAGCATTAGCCTGTTTTCATGATTTAGTTTTATTTTTGTGATCACTATTCTAACTCTAGTAGAACATTCCAAGCAGCCAAGTTTGCTATTTATCACATCACCTGAGACACCGTGTGCTAACTCTAAAGGCCTTTAGGGTTAGCCCTGTTAACATTCATTACTGTCACTCATTGATGTATATTTCAGTTGTGGTTTTAAACTTTTCAACCAGTTTTCTTTGATGCAATGCATAATCAGTAGTAGTTAAGAGTGCCTTAAATAGTGGAAGCCTCTGAGCAAATTTTGTGATAAACCATCAAAGCGGAGCCTGAATCTTCCTGGGCAAAGCTAAGGAACAAACCAACTTGAAAAAGCTGAGCCCTCTTAAAACCAGGGATGGGAAAATCTCTGCTATTAACAACCTTGGAAACATTACGCCAACACGGCGGGAATATGTGACTTGTTTCGCTGGAACTAGTATAAAAATGACAGATGCAGTCATTGGAAGAGCACAAAACTCTTAAGTTGAACCCAACTCTGCAGCAGGATCAGGGGTGATCGTGATGCACATCATGACTACATCAGGATCCTTAAATGACAGGCAGTGTATTCAAGATCACTACTTTGGGCTGCAGGACTTGCCTGTACTCTGCAAAAGGTAGTTAAGAAGGTGCAAGAGGCTGAAACTCACTGTACACAAGAGCAGTAATCCTGCTGCAAAATGTGTGGTAGCTCCGCAATCAGAAAAGGCTGGAAAACACTTCTATAGACAAATTTCATTCATCAGTGAGAGGAATTCTTGACAGTGAGGGTGCCAGAGCACTGGCACAGGCTGCCCAGAGAGGTTGTGGAGTCTCCTTCTCTGGAGATCTTCAAGACCCGTTTGGATGCTGCCCTGTGCCATGTGCTCTAGGTGGCCCTGCATGTGCAGGGGTTTGGACTAGATGACCTCCAGAGGTCCCTTCCAACCTTAGGCATTCTATGATTCTATGAATGCTTCATGGATATAATATTGGTTTAAATTGCAAGTTTATGTAAATATAAACTATTAATGAACAACCAGAAAATGAAAGCCAAAATCTTTAATTTTTACTTAATACATTAACTCAATTACTACTGTGCATGCAAAAAGTTTCACTGTTCTCAGCATTTAGAAGTTAACACCACAATTTTCCATTTGAGAGTTGCTTGCCTCAACAGTCTTTCATATCACTTCAAAACTCAAGTCTTTAAGCTTTAAAAATAATACTAATTTATTATTCCAAAGAATTCTACTGAAAACTCTCTTTCAACTCTTAAATAAGCATTGTTGAAACAGTGGCAGAAAGGCTGCAGCCAGGCTAGCAGCCACAGAAGCAGTTTTATCAGTGCTCCATGAAATTCAGATTCAGACAAAAGACCCCTACTTGGTTGAAACCTTTTTAGACAGATGAGGCCGAGCTGTCACCATGTGTAGGAAGTCTGCCAAAGCCAATGGGAGAGCTGGGAAAGGGGTTCTGAGCTATTGCAACACCTGAAACCAAAACTATAGACCTCATAAATAGTTTTAAACACACTTAAACTGAAATAATATAAACCTTTAGTCCTCATTAGTGCTTCATATGTATATCAATCAGAAATGCTAATATAAATCCCTGGAACAACCAAATATTATATGCTTTCTTTTCAATGCAAAATTAAAGATAGAGAAAAAGGTCTTACGTAACAAAGATAAAAGGTCTCCCTCTGAATTCAGCTACTGTTAACATTTGCATGTGGTGCCCACATAATTAAATGCAGAAAACAACAATCATACCCTAAGAAAAACTTAATTAGATGAGGCACGTAGTAACAAATTCCGAACTGCCAGCATTAACGTGTCGGTGTTTCACACATGGAAGTTCTGCAGTGCCAAGCCTGCAAGGCGCGTGTCTGACTTATTCCCATAGGTGAGAAGGAGCCCAGCAACTGCAGGGCAGTCATGTAGTAGGGAAAAATCATACCCCAAATCAGACAGCAGTGCCAGCACTGGCTCTTCTCTCTCTCGCTGGAAATATGGGAGATGTGCTTCAGGGCTATGGCCATTCTGGACCACAAAACCCAGCTCGGGCAGCCCAAATCGCACAGGGCAGCAGACAGCGGTGTGCACGCTGGTGCAAGAATGCCCAAAGCCAACATCTTGGGCAATGCGGCACCAGCGTGCTACATGCCAGTTACACATGCTGCCAGCTGGGAGAACATCTGGACTAAGGTGGCCTCTCTTAAATTCTCCAATTAAGAGATGAGACAAACACAGACTGGGGCGCTGCTCACAGACTGGGCTTTGGCACCCTGCCTCTCACCCTCAACATCAACCCCGAAATCTTTTATTTCAGGATTAAAGAAATAACATAAAAAAAAAAAAAAAAAAAGACTTCAGGCAAAAATGTTCCACTGGTAACATTGGTATCCACAGAGATAGGTGTCTACAGAAGTTGCAGACACCAGCAAGCAGAAAATGACAAAGAGGTGAAAAGAGTCACCATCACAAATGATTTAGGAAATTAAGGCTACATCAGGCAATATTACTTGCTATGTAAACAATATACAATATAAATATAGGTGCATACATACACATATATATGTATGTAATCTACAATTCAATCTTTTGAAACAGTCAGGATATTCAGTTCCCCCTGGAGCAGCTAAGGATCAGCAGGTGTGATGTACGTCTGCAGCCTCACACAAGGGAAAGAAACGAACCCAGAGCGCTAATAAACCAAGAGCCTTCGCAGTCACCTGCCTTCTTCACCGGGGACACGACACAAACAACCCTGCAGTCCCCACACAGCTCCCCTTACCTCTCCAGCATAAAGCCAGATGAGCTTTCATCACAGCATCCTTCCTGTCAGCAGGGACAGTTAGCTAAAGCCAGGTAATTTTTGAGCTGCTATTCAACAGCAGCTCCAGAAGAGACAGGACACAACTTGTCCAATAGGCTTTAGACAACATCAGGGAAAGAAAAGACAAATTAAGAAATCAGAAAGTTTTTGAAAACGTGCAACCCTATGCTCAGTGGTAAATCTCTCACACCCACCACCAGGTGCTGAGGGCCTTCCTTGGGCTCCAGTAAGCAAAAATCTGCAGTCACACCTGGCTTTGCAGAAAAGGGGGGGAAAAAATCCCTTCTTTGCAATGGAAGCCTGAGGAAGCACTTGCAAAGTCTGCAGTCTGAACCTTAACTTGGTCATGCAGTCAAGAAATACAGTGTAATGCTACTTTAGGATTTAAAAATATATATATATTCACATTAAAATATTTTGTGGCATAAAATGATTCCTTTAAAATTTACAGATTCAGAGGTTTACTCAGCTGTGCAGCCATGAAACAGTTTGTTCTTGATAAACCATGCAGCAAAGGGTACTATGGCCTCACATATGCTGCAATAATGAGACATAATGAAGAGTCTTCTGGGAGCTGTCCCACAACTGTTAAAATGTTATAGCATCAAATTTGGGTATTAATTTTGAAGGAGAGAGAATCATATTAAATATCTGATATGCATTGGTACTTCTTTCCTTTACAATGAAACAATTTCCTCTAAACATCCACATTCTTTATGTTAAACTCCCAAGGGAGAGGACTATACTAATACCACACGTGAACTCTACAGTATTGCTTAGTATATCCTATTTGCAGATACCATCTTATTTGAATAATCATATACTTGCAGTTTTCCAGCTCCTGATGAAAAACTGACCTGTCAGCAGAAAAAAATTGCCTTCAAAACACACACAACTGTTATCTGCACCTAATGTTATTAAGAATAGCCATTTTTGACAGCCATTCCAGCACTTATCTGTATGTAAACAAGGTATATAAACTGAGAGGTCTTGTCTCAATCCATGGGGAGGTCACGCTGCTTTTCTTTTCTGTAAAAAGGGACTCAAAATAACTGTCCAATAAATCTGCCAATTCTTTGTCAAACTGTCATTTTAGGGGACAAGTTTCCTATTGAATCTTTTGTCTGCTGGGAGGGTAGGCAGCCTTTGTGGGAGCACTAATTGCTTGCGAGCCCAGAGAAGATGCTCAATTCCCCTGCAGCTGGGTTATATCAGGATTGAACAGAGGTCCCACCCTTAAACAAATAATCCCCGTGGAGAAATTATTGCTAAATCATCAAGGGTGAAGAAATACAAAGACGTTTTCAGCACCGGGGGTTTTATCCCTTTGCACTGACAACACTGCCTTCATTCCCAAGAGTCAAGGAGCGTCTCTCAGAGGGGCGACTGTCACAGCACAGCTAAGTTGGGCATTTTACACCAAAATTGTGATTAAAAGTTAAGTAAAGATGACAACTGTAACTACAGGTTTTGATATTAAAAAAAAAAAAAAAATCTTTTAGCAAGTCTGAATTTGGCTGTTCTTTTTTGTTTGCCTATGAATTAACTTGGTCTGACAAACTACGGGCTATGCAGAACACCTTTCCCTTCATCACTGTACTGGTGTTTGGGCTAGATGGGATGACTCAAGATACAAAAGACTGGTAACTGAGACTGGGATTAGGATACAGTTTAGCAGTTTATCCAAAGCTGGCAAGGAAATGGCACAGATGTGAATTCAGAGAGGGAGAAGATAATTCGGGAAATTGGCCTGGCACTGAAAACTGGTAGCCATTTTCCAAGGAAGAAATCAGACAGTGAGCTGGGACAGAGAGAAAGTGTGATTGACTAGATAAGGAGACTAGGACAGATTCTTAGAATTGAAGATTAGGGTAGGAAACTTGAAAGGGGATGGGAGAGGCTTAAGACCAGGTGAAGAGCTTTGGAAAGGCAAGTAGGTACCATTGAAGGAAGGTAAAGACAGCTTAGGTTATCCTGGATTGGATGGCATCACTCCTGGCTAAATAAAAATGCAATAAGGAAAGCTTTAGATGCAGAGACAAGGAATAATTAGGGAAGGAGGGTGAAAATGAGAACAGGAAGCAACACTGCCAAAGAAATCACTGTTGCACAAATTTTATCTGGAAGGGCATAAAAGCTTAGAAGGAACAAATGAAAGACTGATGATCTTATGTTCCCCTGAAAACCATGACATGAAACCTAGCACTCTCACATTTTGAAAGAGCCCTACTGCCAATAAACACTCAGGAAATACTGAGCTGGCAAAGGATGTCCCATTCCCTGGCGCACACATTTGGAAACTGCCTCCCACTGGCGGCCACAGTGGGAGCCAAATGGCAGAAGACAAAAACCCGCTGATGGAAGGGGTGTCACTCAATGCAAGTGCTTCTTTTTGCCTTTTTTGCCTAAAAGCCTTTTAAAATGAGGCAAAAGATCGTTTTAGCAGTACTGTTTGAATGCACCGGATAAACCTAAGTAAAGCTTTCATCTTCAGATTTTCTTTCCCCTGTCCCAATTTCTTTTTCTGCCATTTCTGTTTCACGAAACACTTTTCCCATCCAGCCTGCAATATCCTTACTCAAGAGTCGGCACAGGGCGCCTGACAACAGAAGCCGCCTCCAAGGAGAGCGGTTCAAGAGCAGCAGCGCTGCGGTCTGTGCAGCTGCAGCCTCTCTTGGACTCTCTCCCTACCGAGAGATTCTTGGACCCAAACCCACCCTCCAAAACAGACCCAAACACGTGTTGATAATTGTCCCTTCTTCCCTTACTCCCTGCTCCAAGTGTTTAAGAACAGCAACAGCATATCCCATTACACTTACCCTCCTGAAAGCCAGGCCTAAGACGTTACCACTCATTTCCTCCTGCTCTGCACATGTTCCCATACGCATCACTTCTCCTCTCTATCATCTTCTGCTGCCTAATTAGGCCAAAACAAATCTTCTGAGGCAACAATCTGAAATGTTGGTAAACATTTCAGAGTAAAAAATAAAAATAGAAAAAGCTCCCTAAAAACCCCTCTTCTTCATACATCCATTTCAGCTCCAGTGACTAGAGAGGTGGTGCTGCGAGTGGGAACAAGTTGGAGAGAAGAGAATGTAACTTCCCAGTGACTTTGCAGGCTGATAGTTCATAACTCTGCATCACAGCCTAAGTTGATATCCAAACTCAGATTTGTAGGATCGCTCAGGATTTACAGTTCCCATATTTTGCAGTATGGAAATTAGGTCTCCATTGCAGAGCTCAGATGCTTCAAATTAGAATTTTAACTCTAAACTCTGCTTTTATTGGGGGGGTGGCTCTGTAAAAATAGTGCTACTGGCTTTCGGAAGACAAATGAATGACCTATGAAATTTTTCATTTACATAAGAAATCATATACCCCACTGATAAGTACTGTAACAAATGCTGGTTTGCAGACCAGGATTTCAGTAGATAAGTGAAACATGGGATTATGTTGAACAAAGAGGATAACTGAGAAGAGATTCCAGCTGGAAAAACAGTGTAATCGTATAGTTAAAGGCAATGTGATAACACATATATGCATACAGACAGACAGCCTGCAGGCAATTTGAATTCTGGCACTTACTACCATTTAAGTACTTGGTTTTGCACCTTAAAAGCATTCTTTTAACGTTTTGCATGTATAATACACCGACAAACCACTCAGCCAAGACATAATTGATTTAATCATTCATGTTTGTGAATGATTTCAGCCTTACAGAGTTTACTGAAGTTGCAGCCCTGTCGAGTAAAAATTAAAACAGCTGCCTCACCATGGGCCAGAGAAGCAAGCTAATATAAAAGACAGCTTCAAGCTAATATAAAACAGACTAAGTTGCAACAGAAGCGAGACAACAAGTATTCTGTGCTTTGCTACTGTGTATGGAGCCAAAACCACAGCATAAAGCACCATCAGTACCAGAGACAAAAATTAGTTTTTTTAATATTAGAAGGATAAATTAGTTTTAAAAGAAACTTGAATTATGAACTCTAAGTATTACAGTGTATTTATATAAAGATGAGATAAAGATGTAAACAAGGCACCTTTGTAAGAAAAAAAAGAAAACTTATTTTACACAAAATTATAAATTATGTGAAAATTATGCTTATTTAGTGGGAAAAAAGCTGTAAAATCCTGCAATTGGAAGATAATAAATTACTAAGTTTCTTAAATCTCGAAGACTGTTTCTGTCATCAAAAAGAGATGGCTATTAGTAATACACAATTCCAAAGTGAAAGAACTTTTTCGCCTATTCAGAGAAGCCCCAAATGAGAACAATGAATTGCTATTTATTTACAGTTACCAACGGTGGTGGCCTTAAACACATCAGATTTTCCCCACAGCTAGATTTTATTTGATCAGCATGAAACCGGTTATATAATCGTGTCACCTGTCCAGTTGGTGGCTCTCAGAATCCTGGAATCATGATGCCAATATCATGATCCCAATTTCAGAGCCCATCTCTAGTCTTTAGGGCATACAGGTCTTCATGCCTCACACCTCACTGCACGGACAGAGTTACAACTCATGTACATACGTGTATTTTACTGAACAGGCTACATTTGAAGAAGAATAAGCCAAGATTGACTAATACTGCTGTAATTTAATGCCTTGGTCCTACGTCATGCGTATGTACTCAACACATGAAGTGAGGAGCTTTGGAGCCTAGCGACACTTCTAGGTAACTCTCTACTCACTAAGAGGAAGTCTCTGTTATATATTAAACAGATATTATATTAGATATTATATAGATGGCAGATTCTTCTCCCATAGCAAGGTGAAAACTTCAGCAAAAGGTCTGTTAGAAGTGACCATATGTCAAGCACTTCCATTATGCATTCATTTGTTCTATTTGCTTTAATTCCAGCTGTAAAAATAGATGCGTTTCAGGTGTTTTAAACTGATTTTAGCAATTTCTTCCTACTGAATAACACGGTCATTTTGTTGCAGGACAAAGGAAAATGCATGCAGGCTTTAAAGCCGAAAGACCACATTTTAAAGCACTGCCTTCAAGCCTAACAGCACACATCCTCGCCGCAGAGCGAGGACTTGAGCCTCTTCCCAGGGAGAGGAACGTGAGCAAGACTTGTACAGGGAACCAAATCGCTCTGACCGCTGCTCCAATGAGCAGGCGTTTCTTCCTAGAAAGCAACTGAATGATTTTAGAAATGTGTTCTGCAGACGAGCACATCTACACGCTGACAAACCTGACTCGCTGCTTTTGCAGAGTGGCACTTGGCCACACGTGCCGCTTCTTATGCGCCCCGGCACTGTATCCAGCTGTGCAGGAAGGAAAGCAAGGAAAGCAAGGAAAGCAAGGAAAGCAAGGAAAGCAAGGAAAGCAAGGAAAGCAAGGAAAGCAAGGAAAGCAAGGA
>JAWLRI010000928.1:196185-214691 GCA_034781795.1 Crypturellus tataupa | reverse complement strand
GGGACCAGGGAAGGAAAGAAGGAAGGGGGGAGGAACCGGGAAAGGAAGGGGGGGGTGGGGGCAGGGAACTGGGGAAGGAAGGAAGGAAGGAAGCGGGGCAGGAACCGGGGAAGGGAGGAAGCAGACACAAATATATAGCCAAATAAGCCTGCATGTATATATACGCACATACATATATGTAGGTGTGAAAGCTCTATCTGTATTTCTGTATACAAACACCACAGATATATGTAAAGGAATAAAACATGAGTGTTCCTGTTCTTACTTTAGAGTGGAAGGTAGGCAAGACAGCAATTATCTGAAAAGAACAGAAATCGGGAAATCAGTGCAGCAGTGTATGGGAGATGCCAGTCCTCCAAGCTAGGAAACCAGCCCTGTAATTAAGCAGAAGCTCAGAGTGATTTCAAACATCCAGCAACTGAGGGGTAAATCCGGTACTACCACTTTCTGATGCCCAATTAAGTCAAGACAGCAGGAAAAATCAAAAAAAAAAAAAAAAAAAAAAAAAAAAAAAAAAAAAAAAAAAAAAAAAAGAAAAAAAAGAAACAAAATGAGCAAATCTATGTGATCTGCACACATTACACTTCACATTTGTACAGTCTTGTTGCTATCCTTTGGCTGGACACATTTTTAAAATCTATCCTTAAGGGAAAAAATCAGGGTATAGGAACCTGCTATGGGACGTGAAAGTGAACATCCCATCTGTCTTGTCTATGTCAGCTCCGGTGGGCGCAAAAAATTGTTTTGCTATTTAAGTGACTGCTGGCAAAGCGTAATTAACAACATATAATTAGGGAACATACAACTAAAATATTTAAAAATCCTTCTGGAGACTTCCTGCTTACAATTATTACCCATTACCATAAGCACGTGCAATAACTAGGGGTAGGGGGAGAGGAAGGGAAAAAAAAAAAGGTATCGAACTATCTAGCCCAAGAGCAGCTACAGATCCTATTTAAACAGAAATTACAGCTTCGAAATAGCAGACACGTTTTTGAGTACAATCATGGAAACTCCATAAAAAGGGAGTGTGGGATAAGCGAAGAGGGTGTTGATATAAATTGGGCTTATTTATTTATATAGCGATCATCGCTGTATCTCCAGCTGCAGTACAAAATTATCCTCCTCCCAATTTTAATAAAACCTGAAGTAAAACTCACATAAATATCCAGTGCAATTTCAGAAAGCACAAGGCAAATGCATATACTTAGATTTCAGGAAAAAAAAAATATATATATATATATATATATATTTTCAAGAATAACTAACCTATATAGAAAGACCTACTTAACACAGAAAGTTTTATATTCTATAAAGCAGGTTAAATTCCTGAGAAATTTATTGCTTTAGCCCAAATCAACAAAAAGCTTCTAAATATGAATTGATCCTGGGCTGGAGCAAACATCTTGAAAAGGCTGCACTCTATTCTGAGTGAATGGGGTACCCCGTGCCCTGATCTGCTCTTGCTGCAATGCAGAAAGGTGCATACACGTATAAATATTAAAATCTTAATAGGTTGCTGGGGCTGGATACCACAGCCATGAAACACTACCTGTTTAAAAAGATAAAAAGACTGACATGCAAATAGTAAAAAGAACTTTAGGAAACAAAAAATCCTATAGAACTGGAACAGCTGGCTTTAAACAAAAAGAGACTTATTAGCAACAAAGGCTAGAGGCCACCGGTCTTAAGCTACCAGTTCTGCTAGGAAAATTTGCTAGGAGAATTTTTGTGCCCTCATCTCTATTATCTAACTATCTAAACTATGATCATGCAGTGTACCAAGCAAGTAGGCTTTTGAAGCTAGCTGAAATCCAAACGTAGTGCATTTGTTCCATGAAGCCACTTGTTGCAAGCACACCTCAATCTGACAAATTTATTTGACACTATACAAGGAAATGCCAACAAACTGGCATACAAAATACAGAATAATATTGCTTACTTTCTTGCATGAAGGGATCTTGCCTGTGCTCCCTTCTCCTTTTTCTCCTTCTCAAGGGATATATTGATGTTATGCGCATGTCACACACGAATTTGAACCGTAGATTTTAACCTTAGCTTGACTTACATTTAAATTATGTGAATATCAAGCTCAAGCCCTCTGGAATCCAAAGCCAGAGGATGTCATCCTGTCTCAGGATGGAGCAGGCTCCTCTTCTTCCTGTACATAACTGAAAGGGCTTGCATGGATCTGGTCTGTGTACAGTGTTCACGTACAATACTGCAGTCATTCCTGCCTCCAGTTTTCTCCTGTACAATTTTAAATTCCAGAGCTCATAACTCCTCATCTGCCAAGGAAGTTGGTGTCAAGATACTATTCAGAGAGCAGGGAAAAAAAAGGAAAAAATAATCAGTGCATTATGGGAAAGAAGCTGTCTGGAAGCGACCAGTAGCCTGGGTCATAGCTGTGAGACTAAAACTTTATCCTTGCCCAAGAGGAGGGATATGCATATATGTGTGTATATAAATGTATATCCTCTTTGAGATGGGTCTACATTTGAAGGGCTGGTTGGGCAGATAGCAAAATGTTCCCCAAATGCTCTCCTCTGGTGGGAGACTTGCTTAAAATGACACACCTACCAAGCTGCATGTCGACAAACTGGAGAGAAAGGGTCTACACTTAAAATATGCTTTCCTAATCATGCCTATACACATGCCTCAGAGAGGCAAAAGCTACTCTGGCAGAAAAAGAGACACAGCAAGAAAGCGAGACAGGGCAGCTGGTTTAAGCTGGGTCCAAAGGATGCTACCAGAAGACTATTTTGCTAATATAGCCTGTCTCCTCTCCCAATTCGTAAATGCAAATTATCACTTTCAAGTACAAGGCTAACAAAAATTATATTCGTAAGATGACACAATAAACCAAGATGCTACCTTTTCCAGCTCTATGAATAACACAGGCAATGAAATCTTTGGAGGTTGAAAAAAAAAAAAGAAAAGAAAAAAAAAAAAGAAAACCACCACCACCTAGTTTGCTATTTTATTTATACCCTCAATTCAAGCCCAAAGAAAAGCAATCCAGAAATTACTGGCCAGTAAGAACCTGATTACAGTCAGCAAATAAAGGAAAAAATAAACCTCAGAGTTAATAACTGGGAAAGAGGTAGGGGGGAAGGAGGAAGGGAGGGAAGGAGGAGAGACAAAAAAACCCCAGACTGTCCAGAACAGTAATGCAGGGGAAAATACTTAGATCTTGCTCACTCTGCTTTAATGAATCAAATACGAGTACATACTTGCAATACATTATAAATGTAAAGAAAAAAATGTCACGCAAAATAGAATATTTCAATTTCTGAATAGCCAAAACATACCATACATCTTAAAAACAAAACAGCCATACATCTTAAGAAGGTATCTCTTTCTCTCAAGCCTCAAACTGCAGGTAAATTTCCTAAACATTTTCATTTATACACTGCAGTACATAATGGAGCAAATAACACGATGCACAAGTCATACTGCTCTCTACCACACCTAGCAGGTACACTGAGATGTTGAATACCTGTTAAATCTACACCTATTCCTCTCAATTAAAAATAAATTACTAAAAAATGTAAAGAAAGAAAGAGAAAAAAGACTTACATGCCAAACTCATAATAAAATCTAGGAAGCTTCAGAGTTAATTGAAATGCAGAAAGAAACCTTAGACATTTATATTTAACTACAGAGTCTTAGAGGACTCCATTGCAGATTACCTGATTTGATGATTAAATAGTTGGGTGAAAAAATATTTCTGGTATCTTTCAAACTTTTATCTTCACATTCAAAAAAGTCATAAAAATTAAAATAGTCAACTCAAATTTGGAATCCAAGTACAAATCATTACTGGGACTCTATGAGATGGAAGTGCACCTACATTCTCACATGGCTCCAAGGGGACAGAATTGGTAAGCAGCAACCCAAACCCATCAGCACTTAAATTTACAAATAATCGTGTTGGCAACAATGCTGTCCATTGGCTTCCTCAAAAATACTTTTCTAGAAGCTTTGTAATATATTCATTGAGTACTGTGCAAATACTAAACGAGGATTATCAAATACTTCCAACCATTTTATGTTTCATACTGTAAAGATTTCAGGATTTACTTCTGCGTTCTAAGAGTGACAAAATAGCTCAAATGCAGTTCGAAAAGCACAAAAACTTTTACATGAACTTGTAACTTGGAATTTGTTTTTCATTTCCTGCAAAATAGAGACACATATTCATACCCCCAGCAGTGACAATGAGATTTAATTAACAGGCATTACTGAAGAGATCTGCGTTCCATTAATGGAGAGACTATACTGGTATTATGCATTATCATAAATATTCAGCATCTGCAATCAAAAGACGACTGCTGTTTATATATATAATAAAGTTCTAATAATTCACTAGTAATCTTTCACACGGAGTAATGCTGCCACTTACATCTAGAACGGGGAAAAATATATTTAGATTTTCAAGTTCCAAATCTTAGAACTGAAAATTAGTTTTTCTCTTTTATATAAAAATGAACAGGTTAGTTCCCAAGAGATACTGAACTCTATGCAACAGATTAGGGTTTCTTTCTCTTCCAGTGCTCAGATCCATCACAATTACAAGAGCTGAGTTCCTGGAGTCCTGGGAGTCCTTTTTTTCTGCTTCTCCAAGTTAACTCCTACCTAAAAAAGCGTCTTTTAGCTGCTCTTGTCTCAAAGAGCACAGTCAATAATACACATTCTCGAGGACTGTGTCTCACGCATTCCATGGCTGGGATCTCTCAGTTAAATTCTCAGCAGGAAGTACACTGAAAAAGGTGCTTTTTTTTCCAGGACTTTTCTTTAAGAGACATAGAAACCATAAAATTGATCTACTTTATAGTCAAGGAGACTTGGAATAAGAGGGAAACCTAACTGAGGGTGGCTTGCTGTCACCTTGCAGCGCTTACTACTGAACTGTTGCCTTTGCTATCAGTCACACTCTAAGCTACACAATAGCCAATTCGGTTATTTTACTTGTATCTCAAGCAAGGGGATACAGGATTATCTGTCCACTGGAGTTTAAAGGATTTGGGGAAAACATCTGAGAGATGCTTCATCATATATTTTGTTATTCCACAAGCAGACTGAACCAAAGCCGTGGCAAAAGACACATTGGTGCTCAAAAAAGGACGAATGCCAGGAGAAGGAATTAGCAACTGCTGTGAACAATTTGACTTCACAAATACTCTTCCGGCGAAATACCAGGCCAAGTGTTAAAGAACTGAGTAAGATAAATAAATTAAAAAAAAAAAAAACACAGCCACAATTTTCCATTAAGAAAGATACTTTCAGTGACAGAGAACAATCTGGTTCTGGATCTCCAGATGGGACAGCGGTTGCAAGGAATGCTGCTTCTGTATCTGAAGCTTCACTAGCTTGTTTTTTCTATTCCCTTGCAAAATTACTTCAGAAGTGCTTTATCTTCTTGGAATAAGCAACTTTCCCTTTCTATGATTACCAGACAAAACCTATAGTCACTAAAGTCAGTTTTTGAATCGTGTAGCTGTCTGACTCGTAGTTACAATGGGGGACACAAAAAAATGAAGCGCTAAAAACACAGGAAAAATCCCAACTGACCATGAGACCAAACTGGTCCAGTCTGCCCCAGGAGAGGTACAAAGGGAAAAGGTGTCATCTTCTGAAGCAGAGACCAGAAAAATAAATCCCACTGAAAGGTAATAAGCAAAACCCTTCTACAGCAGCAGTGCCCTGGAAACCTGATTGGAATTTGGATATTTGCACTATTTTTTTTTTAATTACCATCTCGGAATAAGTACTCAAGCCAAGGTCCAACGATGGCTCCATAGGTACCCGAATCGCTAGCAAAGGATTACCTTTTAAAGGATTGTACTTTAAACAAAGAGAAATTTGGTACCGCCGCAAACAACTGACTCAAATCAGAAGAAACGGATTAATCCAACAGGATTATCAGGAAAGGCTTCTCTGTGCTTTAACGGCCAGACACCTCACTGAGAAATACAAGCAATTTTATTTAAACGTCTCCCTGCGGTTGCGAAGCACCTTTTCATGTGACGACCCCCTGCTCAATCCCCTGCTCGTGGCTCACAAATAGTAAGTTAAGGCTGTTAAAACAAGAGCCTTGACTGATTATCCTCCGTCTCACAATCTTCTGTCTTTTCACAGGGCCCTTTCCTTTACCCTCGCATATGTAAGCTCTGATCTTCAAGTCTTTTTAACTCTGGCCAAGAAGAAAGATTAGTAGTTGCCGGTACTGCTCCTACATTGTGCAATCCCCAGCACTGAGATCCTTCCCTTCCCTCTGGCAGGCAGAGCAAGGAACAGAAAAGTGGAATCTTAGACTCTATGATCCTTTTTGCCCTGAATTGTTAATGCTCATGTAAGTCCCTATAGCCCGTAGTACTATGGTGTTACGGAAAGCAAAGTGGTACCAATGTGCTTCAAGAAAACAGCAAACACATATGGTCAAACAGGACTCGCTCTGTGTGTGCCGCCTCTGTCTGCTCCGCAGGTATCTTGGTAGCATCTGTGTGGTAACGCACAGGAGACCTGGGCCAAAATCTAACTTGATTCTTCCAGCAAACACAATGGAGTAAAAACCCGCTAAAAAGAAAAAACAAACTTGAAAGCAAAAACCTCATTGTTTTACTAAAATGATTTTTAGCCTTATGTTCATCTTTTTAACATATAATTTTAGAAAAGCAACTTAGCACGTATTGAAGGCCCCCACGAAGTAACTTCATACAAGTCCTCATTATTGAGCAGCAATATGAGGGGACACTGTCCAGTCGGTTGATGCCTTCAGGCAGCCCCCCCACAAAGACCAGGGCGAATAAAAAACACAGAGAAGCTGGATCCAAGGACATGCACACAGCCCATGCCTGAACTGCACGTAAGCGGAACGACCAAGGTGACTTGTCCAGTCTAGTATTACTACATTTCCATCCTTTGAACTTGTCACATGTTGTTATAAACAACTAAGTAATATGTTTCTTTAGCATATATTTCACATACATTTAAGAGTAAAGGCAGCATTAAGACTTACCTCCTCCACCTCCAAGGAGGCTGGAATTAGCTGTAAGAAAAAGAAAAGGAGAATCATTAGCACTAAGTTTCCTAAACATATAGGGATCCAAACCCCACAAGAAATATGACATAAGGTTTTCCATTTTTGTTGTTTCAGAGACTTTGTTACTCCACACTTAACGAAGGATAAATACAACCTTTTTATTTAAACAAATTCTAAGCATAGTGTTTACCTTTACAATATTTTGCAATACATTTGAATCTATGTAATCAATAAATAAAACAGTAACTGCAAAAGTTTTACATGTTGAATAGTTCTTGAAATAGTAACCTTGAATTTATAGTTTTATAAATGATATTTCTTTCTGATTAACAAAGGAAAGAAACCATCTTTCATTTTAGATAGACTTTGAGGCAATTTATGGCTAGATCTGCTCATTTTCTAAGACAGGGACCTTTAAGGATGACCGTGAACCCACTGAAATCAAAGGGAGTTTTATCATTATTTTCTATTAAGTTAGTACGCTTAATTGCTTCTGTGACACAGCCATCAGTTACCCATGTCAAAAAGACATAAATCATTTATGGAAAGCAACTTTCAGCATACAGTGATCCAAGAGGGTCATTCAAAGTAAGCCAACGCAACTAGACTCACACCAAACACTTTCCTTGGCAAAGAGGGAAGAAAAGCCAAAGCTTCTAAAGCCATCTCAAGTAAAGAGTCACCCTTTAGCCACGTAGGGAACAAATTCCCTTTCATATAATAATGAAACTGGAAACCCAAAAGCACTGGGAAGAAGGGTGGTCACTGCTATTTTGTAGGGCTTGCAGATGAGAGAAGGAGAAGCGAGGGAGCAAACTCCTCCAGGGCTAACGCAAGATGAACACAATATGCTTCTTCCAGCATCCAAACTTCTCACGAAAACAAGTTCTTGTTTCCGTGATCTCTTTCCGCTGCCTAATCTGAAGGTTTTAAAGAGCAAATTCCCTGGTTTCCCCCCACCTTTTTCTCCTACTTTTTTGGACAGATCCTCACTTTTGTTTCCCTCATTTCTTTTTCAGATTCTCCACATACACCTTTGACACCCACTTCCAGTTTCCTCCTTTGCAACCCACCTTGCCCTGACCCTGCACTGAAGCCATCTTAACCGACGAGCAAAAGTTATAATCAAAAAGTTATAATCAAAAAAGCCTACCTAGAATCGCAGAGCATTATAGACCCTTACTAGTACCATCCTTATAGCAACTCAAGCAGCAGCGGCTCTAGCGTTTTTTTAAAAGGAATAAATATGCTCCTATATATCCAGTATAACTGACCATACCTCTCCAAAGAAAGTGAGCCATAAACTCCATGAGTTATCCAGCCTAGGACTGGTTGGGTTAGTTTTGCATCTCCATTTTGGTTATTGAAACTGTTCATTTAGCTCAAGAACCTCAATTAACTTTCACACATTTACACCCCATTAATCAATTATTTTGCTACCACATCACCATGGTACCTACTTTGTTGTTCTACTGTACAGCAAGAATGAAGGAATAAATACTGCCATATAGAAATTGCCTTTGAAAAGATGCAGTAATAATGGCAATGAATATGTGGGGAGACAGACTGCAAAGAGTGCCTCTGAACTTCAATTTCTCACTATTTATCTGTTCTTGCCCTCACTGAAATTCAGTATTAAAGACAGAGACAAACTAAAAATGAACAGAAATTTTTACAGCAGCTTCCAAATATCAGAAGAAAACAATAACAATGTTATCTCATGCCATGAATCTGCCATTCACCATTACTCTTTTCTGGCATGGTATGACAAACCTATAATTTCTATTCTTGTTTTCCAATGAGTCAAGTCAAATTCTAGAATTTCAGATACTGCTTTTGAGGGAGATATCTAAGGTCTGCTAAATTTTGCTATTAGAAAAGTTTCCACTGCTGAAAACATTTCTTCTGATATCCAGCCAACATTCCCATTGCAACCTCTCATTTGCTGGCTTCTCAGAGAATTATGTTTCTCCCATTAAAGTTTTCCAAAAATGTTCATCTTTCCAATATTTTTCTAAAACTTGGTAACAACATGTAGTACAAGTCAGCATCACATAGTTCTTTATAGAAAAAGCAACAACATTTCAAACAGATTTTTGGCTGCAGTGCATCTATTAAAGCTATTCAAAATGCAGTAATAATTTATAGACTTTAAAAAACCCCAAAGCTTTATGCTTACATAACAGAAGAAATATCAAAACATTTTCCTACGATGCCAGAAAAGGCCATGACTGCATGGTATTTCAAACATCCTTTCCAGAAATATAATGCATCACTCAAAAATCAAGAGCTTCTATTTTTCCATTATTTAGATCATATCCCAAAGGTTCAGTGAACAATACTTCACTTTTGGGAAACCTTACCACTCATCACACAGGAGGAAACGTGGCCTCCCTTCCCTGGCCTTGGTGTTAACCCACCTGTGGCAAAACCTGCTGCAGTCCACATGGCCACTGCTGTCCTGGTTGCACCATCACCCTGCACATATGCACAACTCCCTCACCTACGTAAGACATGCAACACATGACAAGCAATATCTGCAAATCCCTGTTGGCCAGATTCATCTTTATTTCCCCATTCTAGAGTTGAATATGTGATGCTGAAGTCATATAAAACAGAGGGGAAAGGAGGAAAAAAAAAAAAAAAAGAGGAAGACTACTTCGTTACCAAGGTACAAGAAAACAAACAAGCATGAGTAGCCCCAAAGAAATAAGAAAAGACGTCTCATGCCTCACTTCATTCCACATGATATCCTTTCAAGACGGCCTGCTTGACTTGCCTAAAATTATGGCCTTAAAAATTGCAGTCTACAACAGACTCTTGCACAAAATCCAGTAAAAATAGACTTGGAAATATAATTTTAATATGTATTGACTTAAATGAAGAGGACTCGTGACACACAACGGTCAGACAGCCATAACTAACATACCTTCCTGGTCATACTGTGCCAGGCTTCATCCAGAACACCTCACTTCACTAACACAGCCGCTTGCAAGAGGCAGCAAAGGCAAGAGTTCATCCAACTTTAAGTACATCCACCCGAGCCAGTTCACGTAGGCTTCAAGGAGGACAATGGGCACATTTTTGGAGCAATTCCCATGGTGTATTTAAAAAATGGCTTCAGGGTGAGCTAAATTGCAGCACAGCAGACCCTGTGCATCTCCAAAGCTGTAAAAGGAGTATGGACCTCTGGAGTTTGAAGCAGATCAGCCTTAAAACATTTGAAGCATTATTTGAAGTAAACAGCATTTCTACAACGTTGAGGCTCATCTCTAAGGAGCGCACTGATCCAAAGAAGAAAAAAAAAAATATAAAACACCACACCTGTGCCCATCCATTGAGCTTAATAATTTGGCCCTTAATGAGATGTTTATGACCTTGCATTCAAGCAGAAACTGCCACACTTTACTTGTCTCAGCAGCTCAAAGGACTGGATTTTAATTCTGTTTTACCCAGCAAACAAACTCCCTGAATCCCTCCTACCCTGCACACTCATCTCCAGCTCTAGGAAACCACATTTCTCTCCAAAACACTTTAGGGGAAGTGACTCGAGAGAAATGAATTTAGGGTAAGCTTAGTTTCCCATTACAAATGGGAAATGAGATCTCCAGTTTCTCAAATTACAAATTTGGATAATGAATATACTAGTATACTTGGCGAATAAGAACTGGACATGAATGTTTTAGATTCCAGCCTTCTTAATAAGTCATATGGCTTCCCAATATTTTTTGGTTGAATATGCAGGCCAGAAATTTTGGCAGGAGTCCTGACATTTTCTTCAGTGTTCTCTTTACAACAACATCCTTGCCAAAAAGTAGGATTATTTAAAATTTTGTGGAAAGCAAATGAATGCCGAAGAAGTTCACCTCTAATGAAACTGAAAATCTTCCTACACTCTAACCCAAAGGTTTAAAAAGTGAAAAAGGATGCTGCTTAAATGGATGTTTACAGGCATAAAAATATTTGGTTTTTCTTTCTGCTGTCAATTCTGTTGGATTTAAAAAAATAAACTGAAGCCAATACGATACTTCTGTGATATCTCTGGAGATAACAGGCTTTTAGCTTTGTTAACAACACAGTCGAATAACTCTGGTTACTTTTAGTTGGCATACACTCATCTGACAACATTTTAAAAACATAAATCCTTTGGGGAGCATGTCTTTGTCAAGTATTAACGGCATTAGTAACTTAAATTGACATCTATGTCATGCAGCCATGCATCTGTCAGTATAATAAAAATATACTTTCGAAAGATTGCTTGATATTGTCTGACTCTGGCAGATACTTGAGCTTATTTCTATGTAAAAAGACTCAATATTTTTGTCAATACCTTCTAATTGTGAAATTTATTTGAGATGACATCTTTATAGTCGGCAACATTGTAAGATGCAATCCACACTATGGCCTCAAACATCATTTTTACTCATCAATAAAACATCCTAACAGGCGACTTATGAACAGAGTCAAGTTAATTTAAGGAAGAGCGAGCTCCATTTCTCTGCATGTTTGTGGGACATCCTTATCTCCCACTGCATTTTGTTTGACCTCTTCTCCAGAAGGCAGAGAGAAGCAGGAGGAAATGCGAACTGGCAACCAGACCCAGTGCATTAAACTACTGTTAGACAAGACACATGGTCGCAGCTTACAGGAAAATGGTTAAAGCTTAAACATCATGAAGATGATTTCAAAGCATTTATAATAAAAAATACAGCTACACATGGTGTAGTACAATATAATCACCCCTGTAATTAACCTGAAGAATTTCCTTGCACATAAAGTCACTGCCATCAGGATAGTCAAAACAACATGGTAGCCAGAGGCTTGAAGCAAGTTCTGTGGAGTTACACAAGTATCTAAGGATGCCAAGGGGTGCCTGGTGCGAATCCAAAAAGTCTATGAAAGAAGGGATCAACTTGAAGTATTTAGGCCAATTCCACCATTAGCATTTTCAGACACCTACCTGCCTTTCGCAAACACCTCGGGTCCATCGTCACTGCAACTAACCCACAGGCAGCCCTCGCTAGAACCACCTCCACAGCGCACGTGGCAGCACGTTGCTTCACTGCTCTCCACCATCCAGCAGGTCTCTGCAAACAACCCGCCTTCCTCTCTCTCTCTCTTCATCACCTCCACAGGTGAGCTCTGCACCTACTATTTAAAATCTCCCCAAAACAAGAGGAGATCCAAGAAGCTGAAAAACACTTCAGCAGAAAAGTTAATCCACTTCCACAAACTCCTCTTAAAACCTCTCTTCTACTACCCAAGCTAGGCAGTTCACCATTACCTGCTTTAGCTGGTCTGGGCTAATGTTCCCCATCTGTTTGGCAATTCCATGCCCCCTCCTGCAGCTGGATGCTGACAAGGCACATGGGCTCCCTGCCCGGGCTGGCCCTCTGCTCTCTGACACTGGGAAATTCCGACTGCAAATTCGTTGTGCTTTAAAGATTAAGGAGAAATCTAACGGGAGGCTCTGTGCAATTAAAAATATAGATTTTCTATCTGGACCTGATAAGAATGGCTTTACCGATGATTGGGGTTATGCAATCTCTTCTGTTCTATTCCTTGCTCTGGCAAAGTCTCTACAGGGACCAAGTTGTTTTAACTGAGTTCTGTCATTTTTGCAAATGAAGTAGTCATTATCTCCGTTTGCAAGCTTTTAAAGGATACTTCATAGGGAAAGGAAGCAAAAAAAAGCCTACTAATAAGACTTTTGGATCTGGGTCTGACAAGGCAATTGCCTTTGCAACATTCTGAATTCAATACAGAAACAATAACTATCCTAACTTTTCAGGTTTTTTCTTCCTCTAATACAGTGCCAACTCAATTTATAATACGTTTTTACTTAGGGAAACTATTTTTAAAAAGCAGCTGTATCTAAGAGAGCACTGGGCTGCTGATCAGAAGTTCATGTTCAAAGTAGAAGAAACAAAGCAAGTTTTTTTTCTCTTACAATGAAATACATTAATTGCCCTACTGCACAGTGAAAGAAAATGAACAGCAATGTAAATTGTAGACAATTGTAGACTTGTGTTGACTGACAAAAACACCCAAGACAGAAAGCTCTTGGTGCAGATTATATACTGAAAACTTCCAAATAAATTGCCATATAGACTGAAGTTTGAGCTCCATCTAAAAAAGCAGCCTAAGCCTTACAGTAGCCTGTTTCTGTTGGGATAGCTGACCATAGCAAAGAACATCACTTAAAAGAACACTCCAAAAGCAGAAGAACTTTTAAAATAGTACCATTCACCAGGAGACATTAGAATCTCCAGCCCCAAAACCAACTCAGCAAAACATTTTCCAATCAAATTCTGAAAAAGCAGAATTCAGCCTTTATATCAATAACATGGTATGATTTTCAGCTAGACAGAAACCCCTATTCCTAATCAAAGAAAAAACAGGGATACAAAAGCAAAAGGCTTCCCATTCCCACCTTGTAAAGGGCCCTTAGAAGAACCTGTTTTATGAGGCTGATCTCATCCTGGGTAGGGAGATGACAGACTTGTTGAATCAGAAGCTGTAATTTTAAAGGGAAGGAACTAGAAAAGGCTAAAGCTAGCTAGTAAGTACAGATTCATCACGTTTCGTGTGAGCTCCATTTCAGAAAGCACTCCGTTTCTCATGCTCTTGTCATTCTTTATAGCAAACAGAAGCCATGCACAAAGCAGGAATAATTTCACTCCAAAAGACAAGTCAAGGAATTGTAACAGACTACCAGATGCTAAAAAGAAGGCTATGAATTCATGCAATTTGTGGGTCAATTTGTGATTTGCTCAACTACCTACAATTGCCTGCTAGATCATCAAGTTATTTTAAAATGTAGCTGTGCTGAAATGTAATGCAAAAGCAACTACTTCAGGGCAGAATAGTGAGAAAAAATATGCAGGTTTATTACAGCCAATTCTCTGTTTCATAATTTGGACAATTTGTGTGGTTTCTGAAAGTAACATTAAAGGAAATCTAAGTGCCTCAGCATATAACTAACCGCTTTGTGTACAGTCATCATCAGTATTTAAAAGCCTACGAAAACTAGAGTAAGAGGGAGTCCTACATTAGCACAGGGACCGGTGCAGTTTTGTCAGTAATTTTTAAAGAATAATTAGTGAAATTTATATATTTCATGCATCTTCTCAATATCCCAAAGGTACTGGATTATATTATCTGGGATATGGAAAAAAAACAGCCAAGTTCTTTGTGCTTACTTCAGTCTTTTCAAAATTTCAGTTACTCCTGGACCTACAAAAGTCTTCAGTCTACTTATTTAGCTCATCTTTTCACATTGGTCCACTACTTAAACAATCAAAAACCGACAGAATTCATTTCAGTTTCCTTTGTTAGGAAATAATCCTATAAAGTTTGATTTCCAGAAGTAGAATAATTTCTGTGTTGTCTGACTGCAAAAAGTTTGAAGAAAACAACATCTTACGGAAACCAAAAAGAAATCAGAAGGTAACTAAAATATTTCAATATTTAGGATACTAAAATATTTCAGCGTTGAAGTATTAATATTCAATCTTGGGGTTTCAAAACCAGAGAAGACTTCAGCTCGTTATGCAATCCAAGTCCACGGTTAAAAGCAAGACACCGGGGCCTTGCAGCAGAGCAGAATGCTTTCCTCAAGGCACCGTGCATGAAAAGAGAGATGGGGGGTTCAGGCACTTCATCTTCCTCCTGGCACTGAGGTGAGCCCCAGGCTGGCGACAGCTCTAGGCTTCACAGCCGTCAGCAAAGTTTGGAGAAAAACTAGCAACCGCCTTCACTGTTCATTTTTTCTAAGGAAATTAACATACATGAATAATACTAAGTGAAAAACAAAAAAAGCACCTAATTCCCTACCCAAACAGCCCTCATGTTTTTTCCAGCTCCACAGACAAGACATTACTTGTAAATTTTGCCACAAAGTTAGAGGATACAAGGTGTTACCTCACTGCTTTTGCAAGAGCGCCCTGGAAGGTAGATTTTGACAGTGAATTATAAGCTCCTGCAAGCAGCTAGTGCAGACATGCAGGATTTGGAGAGTCTGCAAGTAAAGCGAGGAAGTGAGGTCTACTTGAAAATACATCCAGCAGATTGAATGTAATATTCTCTGCATATGAACATGATGTATAACCTCTTTAATGACCATTTCTTTATATAGTCTGCAATTAGAAGCAGCTCCCGCTGTGGTCATTGTGAGCCAGATTACAGAAGAAACACAGGATCAGATATAGAAGAAACACAGAATTGATTTACCCTTAGCATAGGCCTAACCGTTGCCCTTGGGCTAAATATTTTTGTAACAGGTCATGTGTTGCTTTATTAAAAAAATAATACACTAAATATTTTGATTAAATCAGGAATAATAATCTACAGGAAAATACGGAACACGCATCTTAACACTGTCCATAAACACACTATCCTAAAATCTATCTGTGTATTACTGTTGGATATACTATTCATGTTTTATCTTAACTAAATATTTCAAAAGGTAAAGATAAGAACATCTTGAGAAGAGCATAAGAGATCTTAGGACAAAAATGCAGCCTTCAATTTACTGTACCACAGATATCAGACTTTGCCCCTTTCATGATAAAAGTAAGTTTGCTTAGGGAGATAAACATTGACGATCCTCTCGACTTTCCTGTTCCTGAAACACACAATCACAGGTCTTAAAACTGAAGAACCACAACTCAAGGTTCGAAAAGAAAGAGGGGGGGAAAGAACAGTAATTATTTTTTCCTGTTACTTTACCATTTTCACATGCCCCGAAAACTTGAAAAATTTCCTCCATTCAGGAACTTTAAAGAAAAGAGAGGTCACAAGTAACCAAAATGATCCGAGGGCCTGTAGGTATCTCCGAGGGCGGGACGGAGCCGGGAGCCTTGATGCGATCAGGAGGACTGACAGGATTGCAGAGAGTGTGGGACGAGGCTCCTTTCCTGTCAGATTCTGGGGGGTTTCTCGTCTCTCCGAGCACAGCTCCCCTGCTTCTGGAGCTATCGGGCCTGGGTCAGACTGGAGCCACCCTGCCAGCTCTTCGCCCTGCAAACATGACAGCCCTGCTCGGTACCATCCCCATGTCCCACAGTAACAAGCATTTCTCAATTACAGAGTTGATAAAAGCTATTACCAAAAAAAAAAAAAAAAAAAAAAGTGCATGGAGAAACACCCCTCAAGATGTTCCCTGAGAGCAGCGTGCACCGGAGCCCGCTCGGCCGGGATTTCCATGGGAAGCGTTTCGTGGGTCCCCGCTCCGTCGCCAACATCCTGCTGGAGTTAGAGGCAATTCCCGCCGGCAGATTGGCACGGGAGCCGCCGCGCAGCGCCCGCGCACACAAAGGCCTCCCTTCTATTTGACTTATTTTTTCCCCCTTTTTCCCTTCTATGAATTTTACGAGAAAGGAAAATGACTCCGATGCCGGGCACGCTGTAGGGAATTAAATGCAGCTCACGACTAAAGCGGGCAGTGCCGCTCACCTGGGCTTTAAGGGCACAGAAAACTGCTCCGCGCTCAGGCGTTTCGGTCGCTGGGTTTTCATTTATTATTTTTATTTTTGTGTGTGAAGATTGGCTTTCGCTCTTGCGATCCTGGATTTTATTTGCCTCCCCCCCCAACCAGCGCCGCCAACCCCCCTCCAGGGTCTGCTTCGAATTAGCGGAACCCAAATCCAAGAATCTGGAAATGGATATTATAGAATTTTCCATGTCCTTATTATTTTTTTTATTAGCGGGCCGAGGCGGGGACGAAAACGGCTGCGGCGGTGGGGGGAATCGCTGGCGCCGGGGCCTGCTCGGAACCGCTCCGGGATTGCTTTTCCGGCAGCTCCGGCTGCGGGGAGATGGGGCTGCGTTCCCGGCTGGTGCAGGGGGTGCATCCTGGCTGCTCCGGGTTCCGCAACGCCCCTCCGGGGTGATAAGACAGGGAAAAGGGTTGGGAAAGGAGCTGGGGAAGCAAACGTGGAGTGAGGGATTGATGTCCCAGTGGAGGGGCACATCCCAGCGTGGTGAATCCCGGGGGATAAATCCGCACGGAGCAGGGAGGCCGGCGGGTGCCGGTGCCATGCGCTGCCTGCGGCTGAGCGAGCGCTGGGCAACAGAGTGACCGGGATCTGGGGCCTGACCCGCTGCATCCGCCTCTGGAAAACCCTCACGGAAAGCCTTTTTGGGCTCATTTCAGCCACCTTCCAGGCAGGATTTCTGCACTGCGGCCGTTGGCTCGTGCGGACAAGGGAGGCTCTTCCCGAGCGGATCCTGCCCCAGTTACTGACCCTGGGATGTGGCACACGCCGGTGTCGGGGGGGACATTTAATGGGACCCATCCTGATCTTGACTAACAACAAAATTCCTGCTGGCAAAGCCTCGGAGCGGGAAGCAGGGAGGGACCTGCAGCCCCGGCACCCTCCGCGCCTGGAGCCTCGGGTTCCCCCGGCACTTCCCGGCTGCCGGGCGCTTTTCCGAGCGGGAGTTGGGCGAGGCCCCCCCGGCGAGCACGTGCCCCGGCGGCCGGAGCGCGGCCACAACGGGCGCTATTGTGCGAGCCGCGGGCACCGGCGCCGCGGGCGGGCGCCGCGGGCGGACTTTGTATCTGCCGCTGCTCCCGCTCCTTTATTTCGTCATTTATCTTTCTTTTATTATTTATCTTTCTTTTATTTCAGAGGACCCGCAGAGAAACGGGGTGCCCGGCTCCCCGAGAGCCAACGTGGCAAAATATTGCAATGGTGACGGCTGCGCTTGCAAACATCTTGCACCAAGGCAATTGCAAGCGCTTTGTCTATCTATTTATATATATTTTTAACCGCCCCCCCCCCCCCATTCTGCTCCAGGGACAGCGGCAGCTGCGTCGCCTTCAGGGGGCACCATGGGCTGTCACCCCAATCCCCCCGGCACAGCCGGGACACCCCAGGACATCCCTGTCCCCGGCGCGTGGCCCCTGTCCCCATCCCCGGCACCGGGTTTGTCTCCCAGCCGCCCCCGGCGCCGCTACCCGGGCAAAGGGCACCGGCGCCGCCGGCCCCGCTCCGGCAACGGCTGCCGATGCCTCCGGACCGGGAAGTCCGTGTCCAAACCCGTCCGACTCGACTAACTGGGAAAACAACTGCGGTTTCTTTTCAGGAAAAAAAAAAGGAGATCTTGAAAAAGAAATGAAACTGTTTTCATTTTTGCAAATATATTCCTGGACATTTTTTTTTCTGCACGTTTTGCCAGCACACAAGAGCATTTGCTTTTCATTTCTGCTTTTTTTTTTCAATGGAAACCCAAAGAAATGTAATTGGAAATGATGTTTCCCCTGAAAAGAAGAAAAAGAAAAAGAAAAAAGAAGAAAAGAAAAGAAAAGAAAAGAAAAGAAAAGAAAAGAAAAGAAAAGAAAATAAAATAAAAGAAAAGAAAATAAAAGAAAAGAAAAGAAAGAAAAGAAAATAAAAGAAAAGAAAAGAAAAGAAAAGAAAAGAAAAGAAAAGAAAAGAAAAGAAAAGAAAAGAAA
>JAWLRI010000928.1:162894-196085 GCA_034781795.1 Crypturellus tataupa | reverse complement strand
TCTCAATTACAGAGTTTATAAAAGCTATTACCAAAAAAAAAAAAAAAAAAAAAAGTGCAGTAAATAGGCAGTTTTGTTACAAGAGCGTGGATTCAAACAGATCATACCGTGCAGCAAACGAAACACTCAGCAGCAAATCACAAACTTGGTCATCTGAACTCTCCAGAAGAGACGCGTATTTGGGATGCAAATCAGAAGACCACATTCAGAAAGGTAATTTTACCAAGTCGCCAGTGAAGTCGGGGAGGCACTGGCAGGTGGTGATTCCTCTGCCTACCATGTACTTCATTACTTTATTTGAGATATCACCTCACTGCTGGGGTGATTCTGACTGTGCAAGGACTGTGGCCACCCTGGCACTCCGACCAGGCAGAGGAAAGAAAACAGATTAAAACCAGTCATTCTTCTCCCTACTGTTGGCTCATTTTTAACCCAACTATCCAGAGCGACTTTCTGGAACAAAGATACACAATACATTTTTATTTTAACAATTAATTGTGCTTTCTACGTATCAGGTAAATTCAACAGCTTAAAAAAATCCAGGTTTTCATACAGACATTTTGCCTCCAGGTCCCTTAATATGTACCCATGATGTTTTATTCCATATCCAAGAAACAAAACTATAGCCTAATAGGTGCACAGTAAACACACTATTTCATTATTCTGATGCTAACAGAATTTGGAAGCAGCTGAATACCTTTCAAAAATGTACTGAAAAAATAAAATCAGGCACAATACAAAGTGCATTTATACGACTGCAGTGCCCAGCGTATGAAATGATATTACAGGCACCTTACGCTATGTATGCACACAGCTGTAGGGCAGGTGAAGCACGTTCCTAGAGCTGCTAGAGGTGATGGATCATCTTACCAGCTCTTTATGAAATGACTTCTCTCGCGACAATTGCTAGCAGCTCGCCCCAGAACACTAGACACATGCCCTAATCCTCAGTGAGAAAGACATTAAATGACAATTTTAAAAAGCCTATATTGAACATGGAAAATTCTACTTTCTCTTGGAAAATAACTGCCACAATCTCATATTCTATTACCACATCAGCAAAGAAATAGTTCACTATTAGTTAGAGATAGTTAGAGAAGAACTACATCCTCTGTCCCTTTCTGCAGCGTCAAGTACAGAGATAAGAACACCAAACCTTGTCTCATTCTTATATCCATGATAAATTTGCATGCTACAATGCATGGCACAGATATTAAATACATAGTATAAACTTATGCTCATGATTTGTAGGAAGAGATACCTCCTTAATTTATCTCTTTGATGTAGGAATATCACTTCTACTGATACACATAAATGACAGAAATAGCCTGATAATTTTCCCAGAATTTACTACAGGAATAAAACTGACTGGAATAAATAACTTTGCAAGAATACAGCTCTTTACTACTGAAATTTCAGGCAGTCTTTCCTTTATATTTCAAAGGAATTAAATCTACCGCAATTAATGATTACAGCTTTTCCTTCAATCAGGCCATATTCCTCTAGGAAATTAACTTAGCTATTAAAAGCCTAAAGGCTGGAAAGGAACCTAGTTAGATGAGTTTCACCTCCCTTATATTGCCTGTGTAATCAAATGCAGTTTCTCCACCAGTTTAATTCTAATCAGTTTAATTACTGAAAATTACAAGAAAAAAAAAAGTAATTCTTACACCAGAACAAAGAGGAAATGCTTAATGTGCAAGAATACTGGGTAAGAACAGTTTGATACTGCACCTTAGGAAGAGACTGAAAATAAAATCAAATTAAAATATTCTTACGACAACAGCCACTCGAATCAGGAGGTGGAAAGAGCCAGCCACAAGTCAAAAAGTATTTACAAAGTGTGAAACTGGGGGAGCGTTTTTACTTAAGTATTGCAAAACCAGGATTTCACTGGGCCTGTTGAGCTCTCCTGATGACCTAAAACCGTATTTCCTACTCAGTCTTTTGGTCAAACATGGTTCTATCAAGCAAGGGAAATGTAGAATGTGCACTGCCCAGAACGTCTTAATTCTTTCTCACCAAGGGGAAGAAGCTCTACAAGTCGGGGGCAGCAGGGCTCGCCATGCAAGTGGAGAAGGAAGCAGCTGAGAAGCCAGTTCTCCCTCCTTGTTGGATCTCTGCACCAGAATTATTCCACATGGAGAAAGGACCCAAAGGTAAATATGGGGAGAGACATCTCAGGTGTAGGAGAACACTCTGAAGGAGCACAAATTGAAGAACAAGACCAAAAGGACAACAGATATCCTAAAAAAAAAGAAGTCCCAGGTTGAGATAAAAATGGAAGAACCCCTAAAGCAGAAAAGGAGTAAAAGAAAAGGCATAACCTCCTAATGGAAATGCTTTCTTTCATATTTTATAAAAATACTGAGATGAAAAGTCTCCTAGTCAATTCCTTTATATTAAAATCATACTTATACATACACTTATATACATACATATCATGGATATACTTATCAGTAAATATGCACGGGAATGTTTTTCTCCACTTGATTTTCACAGCAAAGCATTTCTTAATTTTATAAAACCTCATTTTTAGAAACAGATTTTTTCACTATGTTTCTGTTATTTCTTGCCACATGGCAAGTACTACTTGCTGATCAGAATAATGCAATCGTGTATATATATATATTTTAAATACACAACAATCAATTAGACCAAAACAGCTTTATGGTATATTTTATAATGCTATGGACAAACAAAGCCCTCCTTAAATCTCCCCTGCCAAAATGATTAATCCTAATTATCATTTAAAATGATAGTTAACAATCTGTTACTACTCCAAAATCATCTGATCTGTACAAGACAGAAGTAGGAGTATGGTGACTATTCCTGGAAGATTTCATTAAGTGGGAAACCAATTGCTATAAAACAGAGCAACAGAGACAATCCGTCACTTAGAAGGCTAAAAAAATAGGAAAAAGAATTTCTTTCTGTTGAATTCACCAATCATCAGCTTTTTATTTTATAATATATCCTGTGGGAAAGAGAAATTCTGGTTTAATGCAGGAAGAGTGTCCTCCAAAATGAAAACTGCTCAAATCCAAGACAAGGTTTTAACTAATTTGTTTCACTGAGATTGCAATAATTAAAATTGAGGGTGGGAAAAAAAGAAAGAAAAAAAAGTACTTAGCATCCTGGAATTTGCACAGAAACATGTAAAGGTGAGATATAAACTTTAGCGATGTGCAAATCATGTATTTTATTGAAGAATTATTTTGTATCTTTTAGAAGTCCATATTTTTTGCAACACACAACACACCTTTTTAACAAGGTCTCCTTCTGCTCCAAGATGCTTGTAGTGACAAAATCTTTACAACTACCCTGAGTCTGGAAAGAACTGCAGGAGAAAAGTATCATCTTCCTGAGCAAACACACCATGACTCCATCAACTTTAACTATGCTCTTCTGGAGAGACTATCTAATCAATGATATCAGAATGTAAATTTATGTAAATGCTGTGACTTCTTCACCACCTTTGTTCAGAAATATCAAGCTTTGAACTTTCAAAGGACTGTACTGATATTGGGATGAACATATCTGGCAGGACAATGTGTCTCAATGAATGGATTGTCTTTAAATGAGATGTCTCCGTGTATTCTGACTCACTCCTAACTGCTTTATCAGAAACGCTTAGGAGGGCTTTTTAGCCCCTTCCTTGCCTAGTTTTGCTTCATCTTTTCTTCTCTTAGAAGATGGGGAAAGCTACAGAGCTTGAAGTTTGCAAATCCTTGAAAATTCTGATTTCTGAAATACTAACAAAACTGTCATTCATGAGAAAAGAATCTAAACTGTAAATATTCCAGAAGCATAATCTAGTAGTGCAGTTTTACCAGATGATAGCCTTTACACAATGAATTTTTTCCCTCTATGGGATCAGCAATTAGAAATTTTACTAGGAAGGTGACATCAGAGAGTATAAGAAGCATTAATCAGAAGGTTAGGTCCTACAAGAAAGCTTTAAGAACAGCACAGAAATCAGTTGTGCAGGTTACTGGGGGATATTCAGCAGTCTGACACTCATCCTGAGTACTTTTTCTGTTACACATGGAAGCAGTCTACTACCAATGCCCACGATAACTGTATCTTGTAATACAGCACTAATTCAACTGTTATTAAGGCACCCAGCTGATATACTCCACCACTACAATCTCCAAATTAATCTCAAAAAGAACCAAAGTATATTTGTCATAAGCACCTAAGATAGTCCTTTAAAATATATCCAAAAAAAAAAAAGAAAAAAAAAAAAAGAATTTAGCAAATGAAGTAGTTTAATGGTGGAGAGGGAATTGCGACCTATTCTATCACTGCCATCTCACTGAAGCTGAGACTGGAACTGCATCTTTTCATAAATATATATTCAACTATTGATGGAACCAAAGGACTCTTAAGAAGAATAAATGCATTTTAGTTTCCTATTCTTCAAAATCAATAATTCTGCAGGATGCCATTTGGAGGTTGAGGTTCCTTTCAGATAACCCACCAGCCTCCCGCAGGACCCAGCCAGCCCTCAGGATGACATGGATCCTTCTCCTAACGCAACCATTGCAAGTGCCAGTGCTTACCGAACAGTGAAACTTCAAAAGATTAAACTCTCTAATCTGAAAAGTACAGTAGAAGCAGAATCCAGGATGTGTCATAAATATTGCTTCAGAAAACAAATCTCGCAGCTCAGCAGTTTCACTTTTTACTGTAAGGGATGTTATGACAGCTTCACAGGGGATTCACATTTAAATATAACTTTAGTCCCCTCTTGTCTCCGAAACATCCATCACTGCAACGTTAGCCTTTTCATAATTTAAAGGAGTAATCTTCAGCTCCTAAATACTGCCTTAGTCTGTTTAGACAGTCAAAATTAATACCTCTTGCAGTTACTGAAGAAAGTAATAGAAGTTCCCATTACAGATGCTTTGACCTTCTCCAGCCTGTTATTCATTCTGTCAAGAAATGTCCATGGGTCTGCTCTTTCTAGCCTTCTTACCCAGTGCCCTGGCCAAAAAGAAACCCAGCCTGTTGTTGAGTTGTATATATTTTTGTACCACAGCTGGTTTATTTGGGGCTTTTCCTTGTTCATTTATTAACACAGGAGTTGCTTCATATATACATACTTTGTACGTTGGCACTTTTGATGGAAACTAGGCCAATGGATCAAGTGGAGAAAAAAAGTGCAGTGAATTTCTGCACCTGTACAAATATCTCATAGCACTCAGTCATGAAGTGCTTTACTAGCCAAGAACTAAAAGAGTACAGGAAGGGCAGAAGTGTTTTCATACTGTTACCATGGTGGAAAAGTACTGTTCCATATATGCACTTCCATTAAGTTTGTCATCAAGATCATATTAAATTGGTAAACCTTTTAAGTATAGACTGGAGAGGTATAAAATTGATGGCCCTCAACTTTAAACAGTTAAAAGCCATTGAGACAGATCTGGATGTTGCATTATTTCCCAAGATATAAACCTCATTTTACAAATATTAATAAAGATGATTGACCAATGGACTAAGAAACTTCTTCCATCTTTGCATTCTTAGTTAACGACAATGACCATCTAGGAATACACAGATATTAATTTATTCATATCTGCAAGTTTTCTGTCCCTCTAAAAAGCAGTTGTGTGTTCCAACTTAACACATAATTTAAAAAAAACCCTTCTTATAGAAAAATCTCCCTCTTTCTATTTGTTATTTACCTTCTGCAAGTCCAGAAATACTATTCAACTGATAAGCCTTACAGCATTTGCATTGTGTACACATTCAAACCTGGAAACCAGCACTATGTAGGAGAACAAGGGACAGCGAACAACACTGAAGTGACATAAAAAACAGAGGTTGCACTATAAAAATATTTGAAAAAAGGTCTCAGGGAGTTTTGGGGCCCTTGGCCAACATTCTGAAAAGTGAAATTTGATGCAGGACTAGTGATTTGTGTGACCAGTACATTATGGCCTGGGTCTTTTTCAAAATAACGAACAGTCCTTACACTGAAGTCAAGAAGTACCTTTTTGCTGCATTTTGCTTTGGTACGATATGGTCCAACAACACACAGTTAAAAAAAAGCAAATAAATCTCAGTTTTTCACCCACGCAACTATTCTTAAGCAAGGAATCCACATTTGGAAATTAAGTAAGCCCAGAGTACAGCTAAGCCCCAGGGAGAGCTGGGATGCTTGCAGGATATCATCACGGGTAAGGAGAAACCCATCGGAGGCCAACCCAAAGATCCCCTGTTCACCTCTGTAAGCACAAGTTTAAATTGGCATGTACAAGCTTACAGGTAAACGCTGCAGTTTCACATTATAGATTATTTTTATTTGGCTGAATATTCCTGGAAGGGACTGTCCTACGCGATTATCCTTCTAAGATAGCACATATGTGTAAATGAAGGCAGCTGTGCCCCAAATGCCAGGATTTCAGCACAGGGAAAAGCAGCCAACATTGATCTCTCTTTGAGCTCCTCGCAGACCTTCCTCTCCCCGGACTCGGCCCCACTCAGACTTTCTGAGTCATCTTCCATGGGCGATACCTGCAAATCACCCTCCACCCCCGGCAGCTGATACAGATTCACGTTCAGATTAATTTATCCAAGGAATCTCTGGAGAGAGAAGGTATCTGCTAACTAGCACATCTTATCCGATAGCCTAGGAGGCAACAGGTCACCAGAGATGGGGAAGTATATTGATCGAGGAGTAGTCAGTATCCTTATGATATTTTTTCTTCCCAGAAACAAAGCCCTTAAAAACATTTTATTGGGCCCCAAATAGATTATTTAAAGACGGTCTCTTAGTGTCTGTTAAATGCTAGCAATTTAATTATGAAAACATAAAGAAATACATGTGTGGAATCACATTATTTATTGAAAAACAGAAGTCTAGGGAATACAAATATATAAATGAAGTATAAAAGCTAAAAGTTAAGCTGTTTTTCAATGACTGTACAGATATATATGCAAAAAGCTTCCTTTACAAAAATTCATCATGAGTATTGAATTATTAAACAACCTAAATTGGATATTGAATACCAATGATTATTACAGTGTGAAAAAAATGTTCCCTTGAGACTGGACAACTTAATCAGCCTCCAGGATGGAAATACAGTAGAAGTTAAATTTAGTGCTCAATGAGTACTACTTTAACCTCTCTGATTCAGCAAGATTTGACTCTGAAGAGCTGTCTCTTTGCACTCTTCCCATCTTTTCTACTTCTTGTTTATGCAATTAACAAAAAATAAAAGAACAAAATCCTATATTCCAATTACCTCTTAACTGCAGTAGGTCAAACTAGGTCAAACCTTCAGTGGTATCTGAAAAGGCACATTTACATTAAAGCCCCAAGTTTCTTTACTTAGCATCATCCCCTTATTATTTATCACATATTTTCATTGAGGAATACTGGTGGCAACATTGGTTTCTACCCACAGAACAACATAGTGGAAATGATAATTAATGACAGAGTTGGGGGCTCTACAGCAGAACCGGATCTGCCGTTATTCTGCCATCCACTCTTGAGGACTCCTCGGGGGTAAAGTTGGGATCTTTAGCTGAGTGTGATAATATTAAAAAATGATCTTAAACTAGAGATTTAACACTGGTAATAAATCACTTGGCAAACAGCTGGAAATCATATTGAAAGAACAATTCTGTGTAATCACCGTTAAATACAGAGACTCTATGCGTATCTCTCTAAGGATAAATAACTTACTAAGTATTTATTAGTGCAAATCAAACTCTCCATAAAGAAATAACTCTGAGAAGAAATACTACTGCCAAATGTACAGTCCAGTATCTTCTGCCTCTCCAGACTATCATCCAGTGCTGTAGGAAACCTGGTTCCTGATGTGAGGGCATGCAACTCTTGAAGGAGAATACATGAGCAGCTCTCACCTTTATTGAGAGGAGCTCATTCATACTGAGCATGAGGAGGTAGGAGAGAAAAGTCTTCAAGAGACCTGGTTCAAATCCACCCAAGTAGAACTGTATTCTGAGGGGGTGGACACATAGCAGCTATTTTTTATCATAATGGTTACAGCATGGGTATTTTCCCCTTAAATAAACCTTCCAGAAATAAAATCATTCAGACACTCTTCATAAAACACAATACCTTCAAAATGTCACTTGTGAGAAAAATGAGGAAGAATGGAAACAGCTCACACAAATATAAAAAAGTCGGTATTTCATGACACGTGCCACAGCTTTCAGCTTGTGACTTCTGTCCCTTTTTTGGCAAAGAAAGAAGATTCCAAAACAAGGTGTTTTGTAGGCTGCCCACCAGGCATCACAAGGTATGGAAGGTATGGATGCTGACCACAGCAAACACAAAAAGATGCCTCTTTCTCAAGCAAAGGGACATTATCAACAGCAGTGAAACATGCTGATTTCTTTGCAGTAAAAGCTAAGCAACCGGGAAGCAAAACCAAAGCACTAACTAACCATCGCGCTTGGCGAATAATGACGCCACCAACAGAAAGCATTAGCTGAATAACTTTCTGGATGATAGTCTGACTCTCAAAAAACCTTGGCTTTAAAAGCCATGAATTTCAGAACTACTACTTCTAAAATGATCAGGAGGTTACGAACCATTTAACCCTACCTCATCATTACTGTGAGTGAAAAACCTGCCGAGTTAACAGCAGCACACTGAAGTGAACAGACACTCAGGTGTAACTTTGGCCAGACCCATTTTTCCAATTCTTTTCCCAAAGAAAGATAACTAGACAAAAAAAAGCTCACGGGTCCAAATAATATTTATTTAATTTAAGCAGGAGAAAATACACTGAAGGCCTTTTTTACCCTCAGTTTCTTCAGGTTGCTGAGCCACAGTTGAGGCCTACCACAAACCGGATAATTCAAAACCACAGACCATCTGTGAGAACTGGGGAGCATCTTTATCACAGCAGCCTTCCTAGAAAATTTTATTTATATACATGGAGAGAAAGAGAAGTATACATGCATATATTCAAAAATCTACCCACACAAACTTAGGTGCTGAAAACTAGTTCAAGCGACTAATTCAAGTATTTAGAACAGCTAAACAACTTACCAACCGAGTTCAGTCACATTCAATGGAAGCTTTGCTGAGGACACCTCAGGATAATCACGACTAGGTTTAGAAATTAGGACAGAATTTAAGAGGTCTTATTTACATGCCTAAAACAATTATTTTTCTAAACTGCCAGGAATGGAAATTATGCCAGGATTCTAATTCTAATTAAAAGGAGTAAATATAGAGGATAAGCAGTTTTTACAAACAGATATTGCTCTATGCTTTCTCATGCAGTGAGGAAGATAATTCATAATAGCAAGTTAATTTCAGCATCTTTTATTCTGAATTAAAACTGAATCTACTGAATCTGAAACAATGGATAAATTGTTAATAAGTTTGTCTTTATACAAGTTTTTTTTTTTAAGATCCTAATTACTTTATTCCATCAGTCTATCTTTCTGTTGTCTTCAACACTATTGATTATAATAAAAACATAAAATGCTATAATCTTGCTTATCACCCATCTCTACAATCATTAATTCATAAATCATTGCAATACAAACCACTCTCCAAGAATACATAGCAATACAAACCACTCTCCAAGAATACATATTATTGCAAGTTAACTGAAAATCACATTTCTCTAATTTTTCTTTCTAAAGCAACTATGGCTTTCTGATCCCTGAAAATAAAATAACTGCCTGCATCAAACTGAATTCTGCTGCTTTCTCTGTCACTAACTACAGGTCTAAACAAATTAATGGTCTTAATGTACTGCCAAAACTTAAGTGATTTAGGAAAAGAGAAAAAAAAACCAGACCATGCTTACAGCTAAAAGAATACCAGCCTTCTATATTCAACAGTATTACCTGCTACCAGTGGTACAGAAAACAGCCCAGTTTGAACAAGTAATGTAATATTCTGAAGTCCTACATGCAATCTGCACTTTATTCTACATCTTTTCAGTGTCCTGATTATTTAGACATGCATTTCTTTGATGTAAGGACCAGATCACATTTTACTGTGCCTGGACAATAAAGTAATCAATCCTGCATGAGCTCCATAGGAGTCTGAACTTAACGCAACTTAAAAATTTGCATAGTCATATTAACACAATAATGTGGGACGTTCAATAGGTTTTTTCCTAATCATGACATTTTAATACTTGAGTTGTTCAAGGACCTGCAAATTCAAGTTTCAAACATCACATCTCTGCTTGACAGCCTCAGGAACTGAATATGGACCAAAAAAAGAAGAAAAAAACAGTCTCTCTTGCAGGCAGACAGGAAAAGAAATCCTTACTTAGTGTAACTCGAGAAACTGGGACTCTCCAAGAAACAGGACTGCTATGAGGAGGCAGCTGACTGAAGTAGAAATGAAGCGACATGTGCCGTTTGTTCCCCAAAAGCAGGTCCCGTAAGCACACGTGCTACTTATTTTGCAGCAACATAGAGGCTCCCAGTCTGAAGGCAACTTTGCTTTTTCTGCGCAGCTTCTTTCTTAATCTTTCTTTTTCATCCAGCCTCCCTGCAATTGCCTTTTCCATCTCCTGCTCCCGGGGAACGAGCACTTAACGGGCTGCCAGGCTCATGCCCACTCATCTCGGCACATCGAAAGCCCAGCTGCCACTTCGCCAGGGAGCAGGGAACAAGATCTGAAAGATGCCGCCCTGGCACCTGGTCCTCCCCTATCCCCAGCCTGGGAACAGAGCAGAGAGTCCCAAAGAAGGAGCCAGTACCGCTAACAGAGACACAAAGACAGGGATGCAGAAACTCAGGGGCTAATAATATGTCGTCAAGACACGGAATGCAAGGCACTGAGGGTGGGCAAACACTATCATTCGATCCCTCCTCCTGGCAGCCCCATCCCACCTTTTGCATCGCAGTCAGAGCACGAGGCAGCATGTGCAACACCTTTCATCACGTTGGAGAGCAGGAGGTCACTCGAGCTTCTCCTTGCCCTTCTACCGATGACTCTGTGTCTGTCTACCAGAGGCAGAGAAGCAAGGAGACCAGGCGAGGGACACGAGAGGGCTCCCTGACCTTCCTAGCCCATTCCCACTGCAATTTCCTAGCAGGTTCTATTTTCAGGTACTATTTGAAACCAAAGATCCATCTAGCCCGATAACCTAATTCTAGCAGAGGCTATAGAAAGATGACTAAGGAAAATTAGATGATAATCAAGGTCTATACTCCAAATGTGGCTATTCTTCCCAATACTGAATATGTTCCAACATCCTTCCTGCTGGGTAATTCCCCTTTTTAAACTGCATCCCAATATCCTTTGCCAACAAGTTTCATAAGCCTGGTTCCCACTCTTCAGAAACCCTGGCTTTTGCTTGTTCCAAAGATGTTACGCGCTACCTCTATCCAGGTGTTAAAAGTTTGTGGAGTTTATTATGGTACCATCTGCGCAAAAAAAAAACCTTTTCAGCAGTATCAATCTCTCCAGTTTCTTCCAGACGTGCAAAGAACTGGTTTACCTCCTCCTCCTCACCCTACCTCCTCCTTTGATGTCCTCCACACATGCCTATTGCTGTCCTTATCTACCTCTCCCAAGCTGCCCCTTGCAGCCTTCACTTGAGTTAGCAGCTGTCACCTCTAGTCAGGGCAAAATTATTTCACCAAACCTTTGGTTATCATCTATCATCTGGGCACAGATTTTTTACGTGGGCAGGAAAAGAAAAAAAGTCACATTTACAGCAGATTGGTTTAAGAGGCCTGTAGCCTCCTCTGACCCTCACTATTGTTTGCTTAGCTAAAGGAAGCCAGTGAAAAATATTTCTGCACTTTGCAAAGTTTTATTTAATATCTCAACGCCACAAACCTTTTAAATTATTTACAACTGAATAATCAAGTCATTTTTTTTCCTCAGGGAACAATTACAAGATAAAGAGGATATAAGGTAAAAGAGGAGAACCCTTTTTTCAGAGCTTCAGAACCCTTTTTCTGACGGGTCAGACCTTGCTGCTGTTCCCTGCCGTTCGTTAGCTTTTCTTGATCGCTTTCACGGGGCGGCTCTCCCCATTGCACCCACATTTGTCGCCGCCACCTCGCATGTGTTTCTTGCAGCCCTCCCTACTCTCTCTTTTCCCTCAACGAGCTGCCCCTTTGCTGCAGTTTCTTCTGGAGTGTTTCCTCTGCCCAGAGCAGTCCACAGGGGACATCTGGGGTTACAGGCCAGACTCCTGATGGTGTAAATTAGTCAGTATCCTTGGAGGAATATACAGCAATTTCAAAATTACTGCCCAAAACCTAAAACTGGCAGCAAGTTCAGTCCTTCACAATCCATTCAAATTTGCCTGTACTTATAAGCTCCCTGCAGGCAGAGGAACCTCACAAAAACCTTTTCATGTTCTGCATCTTGAACTTCACACAGAGCCAAATCTCAGTGTTGCCTTTTTTTCTTAGCCCTCCTCTATTCTATTTCTCCTCTGCCACTGATAACACCACTGGTTTTCTACTCCAATGCTTCTCCTTCCCTTCCGTGTTTCCCCTCCTGTGAGTTACTTCCTCCCACAAATCTTAAATAGAAATCTTAAATCTTAAAAAGATTTAAATCTTAAATCTTAAATTATTAATATTATTTTTGTTAACACAAAATCCAGATCAAGGTTCTCCAAGGTCACTATTGATTCACAGCAGTCATTTTAGACACCTTTCAAAGATTTAAGGAGGACTTAAATGTAAACAACAATTTCCACAGTATATTTTAAGTCACAGGCAAAATAGAACAATATTAGGAAAAAAAAAAAAATGTGTGGAAAGGCTACAAGTGAGCAAAGACATTTGTGGTGGCACCAGAAAAGGAGGGCTGAGTTGGTAGCTCTGCAGTGGAGGAATGGATGGAGAAGAGATGCACGAGGTTGGGGAACACCCAGCTAAAATGTCACAAAATTTTGTCTACCCAGAATGAGTCAGTCACTGCTCTTCCGTAAATAAGAAACTTGCTAGGAGACTTATTTATGCCAAATACACTGGAGATCTTCTTGCATCCTTTCTAGCTTCAACTGATGTAAGAGTTTGCCTTTTCTTTACTGATCTGACAGATCTTCATGGGAAAGGCTTTATCCATGTGCAAAGTTTGCCAACAAAAGCACCTACAGAAATGCTCAACTTGCTAAAAAGAGGAGTGAGATTGAGTCACATAGAGAAGAAAGGAGCAGCAAATTTCATCAACGTGAATTCCGTCTTCAGTACTTTTAAATTGAGTAATATTTTTCATCGTGTTAAAATAATGCTAAAGGCCTCCCAGGGAACAGCAGATCTTAGTTAAAGCAAGGATGAGAATACAGAAGACCTGTCTGGAATAACATCATACCAAAAAATAAAAAGAAAAGAAAATTACAAGTCACAGCATTTTGACCTGATTGTCTTGGGATAAAAATATGTACACTGCCTTGATGAGCTCTTCTGCTAACTGCATTGAATATGTTCCAAACAAAACATTATTGTATTAAGAACACTCCTTTCATTTTCCTATTGCAGGAAGCAAATTTGACCAGAAAAATGCAAGGCACAACTGAGGGTGAGGGTGAAGAGTGTTACACTTCCAACATACTAAAAAATCTTACTTGAATATTCACAGCCAATTTTGCCCAATTCTTATTTTAAACAAGGAACTTCCAGAACAACATTTTTAAGACAACTACTCATTAGAAAAGACTATTTCCATAAATACCTTTTAATCTGAGGAACTGTTCCTCAAGTGTTATCGTTATACAATTTGACTGAATTAAAAATTCTTTATATTGATCTGTAACAAATTGAGTTGATGATATTTCTTCCCCCAACGCTTACAGATTACCAGCCTCTCTGGAAAAATCAATGCAGTGAATAAAATTAAAAATTTCCACTGACTGTGACTACATTGTTTTGCAAAACACAAATATTTCAGTCGCTGATTGGACAAGCAAAAACACACAGGAAAAAACAGGTTAATTATTAAAATGAGTATTTTGAGTCAAACTAATATGCACAGTCTAACCAACCCCGTAATCTTAAATAACCAGAATAAATAAGATCAGAAAAAGGACCGTGCTAGTTTAAGCTACCTTTTTCTACTTACACATATTCAGTTAAAAAAGTCAAACCCTTACTCGTTGTTTGTACAATGCTCAGTCTCAGACCAAACCAAAGGCTGAGCACAATTCTCAAATCAAGATTATGTAAAAGCAGTTTTCTCCTCCACTGTCAACACTCTGAATATGAATTTTAAGTTTTAGATTTTGCTGGTTGGCTTGACTCCGTCATCTCCAAGGAATCATCTTCAAAATAACAGGGAGATACAGAACCAGAAGAGCAAATATTTCACAAGCATGATTACTCAGTGGAAATGCACATTTCAGCATGCAGTTATTTGTCTGAAAATGCATTAACATTCTCATGTTGCTTTATTTTCAAGTTCAATTCTAGTCTAACCAAGCAATGGGCCTCAAAACATGTTATTGCAAATCAGCTAATTCGTTAGCTGATGATTAAATGACCCGCTATTTAAACTTTTAGTTTTGGTATTTACCTGAAAGTAAACAAAGCAAGACAGACCATCTTCATTCTGAATAGTTTTATCTTTATCTCTTTTTAATGACAAGAGAGGTGCCAAGCTGGTTGTGAGCCACAAAGGCACAAAAGCAAAACTCAGCTCGGGTTGCATCATGCAGGCATTTCTTTCCTGAAATCCTTGTTGGTCCATATCCGGCATTGGAAATGAGCAGAGGAAAACTCTCGGTTCTTTGTGTTTACCGGTATCTTGGTGCAATTCCCCTCTGTGTTACTAGAGCAATGCTATTCTTCATGTCCTACTAAAACTCATCACGACACAAAATAAAAAAGCAGACAAGCTTTTGGTATCAGAATACTAATCTAAAAACTGATTTCTGATCATGAGTACAATTTATAAAATAAAGTTGCCCCTTTAATACTTGGAACTACTTTTTGGGGGAAAAAAAAAAAATGACATCCCAGATGTGTGTAAAGATCTGTTGGGGCTGACATTTCTTTTTCAAGTGAAATCTGATGTGATCCCCTTGCACCTTCTTTCCTGTTGGCACAGAGGGTTGCTATGACATATTGTCATAAATGAGTCCCTTTCCACCACTGTAGGACTTGCAGATAAGCCACAGACTCAGCCTACTATGCCAGGAAGGTAAAAGAGAGTGCTGAGTTACGCTTATTTAATTGCACATCTGTTTTATCTTGACACACAGCAGATTCAATGGCCAAGTAAGTGCAAATGAAGGGGAATGGAGACTCAGTGCCATGAACAACGGCGCGCACCTACAAAATACGACAGAGAGAATTTGCAAGATCTCTTTTTTTTTTTCATTAAGTCAGTTCTATCTGTATCTATCAGTATCTAAAAAACACAATGGAAGATTGACTTTCCTACATTAATCCTTCAAAAGATTCATCACAACAGACGCTTGTTTGGCCACTGAATAATGAGCCACAGCAGTTGCAGGAGCAACACTCCTAATGTCCCAAGTTACCAGTGAGCTGAGACTTAGAGGAGGGGAAATACCCCTGGGTAGAACTTTGGAACAGAACTTCAACTTTTGGCCACATACATTTTCCGAACGGAAAAGTAGTCCAGCCAAAAGTCTCCTTAAATGTTTTAAGTTGTAGGCAGCCTTGCACGCACCTACAAAACCTATTGACACTACTGCTTAAGAAACTCACTTTTCCTGCCTAATTTTGATTTAGATTTTAGATTTTGATTTGAAATCAGACTTATTTGTTGATTTCTGTGCACAGTGATCTGGAATTTAGTAAAATTATTTCCACACAAATGCCAGCATTGGAATGAGTATAGCCTCTAAATTACAGTTTCACATATCTTGAATGCACATTTTACAAATACTGCAGCCAGGTCCAAATAGGATCAGTCATTACACTAACTCACTCCAGCATTTTTTTCCATCGTAATTCAGTACATTAGGTACTGAGCTCTGGCAATTTGCAAAATGATTTTTTTTAACACTTTGCTCTAAATCATAGCCAGGACTATAGGCAAAACTGAGCAACATCATTATTATTTTATAAAACATTCCCATAAAATTATGGGACCAAAGCCCATTTCACAGCCATGGTAAAAAATGATGCAGCCCCAGAACAAAAATCCAGGGTCCTTAAACTCCACTACGCTTTATAAAGGGTTTTGGAGAGGTACACATGATCCACACAATTTAAAGATACTTAAAGATACCAGCACATAAATAATCAACATCCCCCAGTTTCACAGAGTTAAGAATAATTTCTATCACAAAAGACATATGATGCAGTCTGCCACGATGTTCAAAGCATTTGGCATTTTATTAGTTTTGTAATTAATCCTCCTCCCAAAAGGCTCTTTTTTAAAAGCTGTGAGGACTTTTGAGTTTATTAATTCCTCTCAGTGAAAGGTAATCGTGTGGTATTATTTTCTACTATGCTGCCTGAAGGAAGTGTTTGCATAAAGCAAGAAATCCCCTTGCCACCTGCACAAAAACTCATCCTGTCTTTCATGGAAGATGCCTGAAGAGCAGCACTGTGGAGCAGAGGACTCCAGAGGCTCCCAGGTTGAATATCCGATCCCACGGGACAGGGAGCAGCACCCCGCACTGAGCAGCAGCACAGGTTGAGCAAGCACTAAGGCCCCGGGTTTCCCTATTGCCCAGCCTCAGGGGAGACCTCATCGTTCCCTACAACTCCCTGACGGGGGCCGGTCTCCTGAATAACTACGGATAGGCCGAGAGGAAATGGCCTGAAGCTGTACCAGGGGAGGGTCAGGTTAGACATGAGGAAAAATTTCTACATGGAAGGAGTAGTCTACTACATGGAAGCACTGGAACAGGCTGCCCAGGGAAGCGGTGGAGTTGTCATCCCTGGCAGTGTTCAGGAAAGGAGGTGCTCAGGGGTATGGTTTAGCAGGCAGGATGTTGAGGTGTGATTGGACTCAATGATCTCAAAGGTCTTTTCCAACCATAATGATTCCATGGTTCCATGATTCCTCCATGGTTTTCTTTATGCAACAGCTCTGCAGGCAATGCTGCTTTGTCCAGTGTGTCCACAACCACATTGCCAATGTACACAGACCTACACAACCTACAGTTGGACAATGTTGAATCTCTATTCACGTCTCACAGCATTTACATTGTTTGAAACTGATATTTTTTTTGGTGGCTTATCTGTGATGAACCTTCCTTATCTGTTAGGAGGAATTTGTCTAACAGTGTTGTCAGAATATCACTGCAGGGTAAATCCGATCTGTCATTCCTGCTCCCAGTTTTACATCTCAGGGAGGCACAACCAAAGGCTCAGTCACAGCACACATAGGAAACTTAGCATTAATTTATGCCAGGGAACCAGTCTTTTAGCAGCCTTGTAATATTTTGAAAACTCTTTTTATGCCAAGATTCTTCACGCAAAACAAAAGTTTTTCTCTGTGTATGCAAGAATCCAAGTTTTTATTTGTGCTGTATTTGTGCCTGAATTTGATGCCTTGCTGTAAAATGACTATACATCTGTATTGCATGTAGGGTTTCTTCCTCCTTAGAAAATACGCTCTAGTCCACCTGCAGCAATGCAGATAAGCTTCCCCCACTCCAGCCCCCTTGCTGTTGGTTTTAAAGTTCCCACCTTATATTTCTTCAATTCTGCAGGAGGGTGACGGCCTCTGCCATCGCAATGTGCACACTAAATTGTGGAGTTCCCAACATCTTCAGCTCCTACAATGCCTATGATGTGATGCAGGTGCCCCAGATGAGGAAATGCTACAGCAAATATAACTTTGGGTTAAAATACTTGCTGCAACACTTTTGTTTGCAGTCTACCCTAAAAGCTTGGCCATCCATTCAATGTGCAGCCTGTGCGACTGGGTGCAGAGCTGGATGTCTCCGCAGACCCTGTGGTCCGTGTTGGAGACACTCTGACCCCCAAAACTTGGGGCAGTCAGACAGGGCAGTCACAGGAGGGAGGCCTGGGGCAGCGCTGCCCTTGCAATACTGGAGTGTGGAGGCTTTTCATATAGCTATATAAGCACATATACTCATGGTCTATAAAAAATACAGTCAAGTTCCTTCCTCCTCTCTCCTCTGGTTCATCAGGGCCAAGGATGTGACCATCCTTGCTTTATGGAGGAGGGAAATGCTTTATTTGAGGACTACCGCTGCGCTTCTAGCTGAAGATTTTCCACTACAAAGCAAAAACTCAGAACTGTGAAGGAACTGCGGCCCTCCCTGTTTTCCTCTTCTCCTTCCAAATCAGGAGAACAAAAACCTGGCACTTTGCAGACTCTGGAGCTAGAAACACTTTTGATGTGACTTATTTTACAAAAATATGTTATGTTTAATAAGTGCATTCTTACTGTTCATCGGTGTACAACTAGCTTTTTATTGCAAAATTACAGTAGAAATAAATAGTTCTTTCACAGATTTCATTCTTTTGCTATTTTTTGCCCAGGTCAAATATACACATGCAATAAATAAGCTATAATTTTGTTTCTAAAGCAGCTGTCATCTCTTATGAGAACTTGCTGCTCACAAGCAATGTTTGTTCCACATTCAATTTTATGAAGTTATAATACCCATAATTATGTTATTGTTATTAAGGCAATCATAACAGATACCATATGGACTTTAAAGTGTCTTTGAGTACAAATTCTTAATACATACAGCATCACTAACACATTTTGCAAGAAAAAGCCATGCCACCAACTACACACTACTGGTTACACACACAGCTCGCTCTGTTTTCTTATGCTGTACGTACTGAGAATAACAATGCAACTCATAGCTTTTATTGATACCTCATTTTCGATGTGTCCCCAGACTATATGCGCTTCATGTTTTTAATACAACGGCCACTGCGTGCCAGGATTTGCTCCTGCAAATATGCCAACTTGTAGCTACTTTCAAAATGAGCTGTTCACCAGGAATGAGTGCCAAGGGTAAATCAATGGCACATTCAACTACATGTTCTAGCTACGCAAAACAAATTAGATGCTCTATACAGTCCTTTTGTGTGCGTCTGTCTTTTTTGCATCTTTATCAAATCTAGCTAAAAAGGCCAGAAATTATGTTCCAGAGGGCAGTCTGTTATCTAGCCAAGAATTAGCAAAATGGGAAGCAATCTTTCTACCTGCACAGTAAGTACTGGATTCTTGTATTAGAATAGGCTCTGCAGTGTCTAAACTATTTTCAGTCCTCAAAAAACGCTGCTTTCTTTCAGTCGTTACCATTGCAACACACGCAGAACCGCTAGATGCTCACAGCTCCGCAAACCATCTACCCATGACCAACTGCTGGGGTGTCATCAGCAAAAATTAGCTTAAATCGTTAATACTAAGAGCTGGCGGATGACTGTGCGTTTGTGCAGAGAGTCATGCGAAGAAGGGTAACAGCCAACACTGAACCTTTGATTTCTCAAGCACAAGCCTGCCCTGTACTAGCTGCACCCAATATGGGCTGGCTGATGATTATTATCTCCTGGGCATGATGGCTGCTCACAGTGAGTAGCCTCAATCACAGGTAAAATTTAGTTACAACTCAAGTGCTTGGATTCTCCTTCTCCTCAGAACCTGGCAATAATGTGTGGAATAAATTTGTGTGGCCTGAACGTGTCTCATTTCTAAAATCTTCTTACTCATTACCCTTTAAGATCCTTCAGATATTCAACCCATTCTCCATTCACACCTTCAGTTTGTGACTGGCGTACAAATTGTACACATCTCCGCCACGTTATCATCTCCTTCTACAGAACGGGACTCTAATCTACCAGAGCCTCTGAAGCGAATGTCTAATTTCACCTGACTTCACTGTTCAGAGGTAGTATATCACATTTATTTTGGTATGAATTGTGCACAGTGTACAAATGTGTACACTGTAGGCATTTTGTAAGTGTAAACTTGACTGATTGGTCACAAGACTGCTTTGGATAGCTCTAAAATGGATTTGGCCCCAAGCCACAGTTTGCTCTGTACGGAAATCATGTAGGACAGAGATAACCCAACATTTCAAGAATTCATAATGAATATGCTAAGAAATATTACAAACCTGTATTTGTATGGTTGACATTGTACATGCATTTCTAAACATTTCTCAATATCTATGCACACCATGACATAGAAGAAAGTTCTGGTTGGATATATATCAGCAAAAAGCCTTATGAAAATGTGTTTTCTGTAACTGGTGTGAAGCCAGCCCACTCTCTGCTGATTAGATACAGTTGCAGTTCAGAGCCCTATTCAGCATAGTAGGCAGCAATCGCTCCCTGTATGAGGCTTGAATTGAGAGCTTCGTGCTTTATGCTGAATGACTAAACCCAGACAGATCAAGAAGAGCACATTTAATTGCCATCTTCAACTTGAAGGGTAAAAAAGAAAAACAAAATGCAACTCAACAACTTCACCTGGCTTCTCTTTGCAGGGCCTTTGTAAGTACTATTTCAAAAAATCCACTTCACAGATATGCTCTCATATTGAAGCACAAAAGCACCAACATCCATGAGAAGCGATGATTTTCATGTAGACTATACAAGCGTAGCACCCAAATTGTTTATTATGTACAGAATCATCTTCTCATACCATTTTAGACTTTCCCCTCCGGGTAACAACTTGACCTCCCAGTGCTGGTGACTGCAGAAGAGTATATGAAATGCAGCCCTCACATACACCTCTCTCCCTCAAATCTGGACTTAAGGTATTAAGCCTGAGAAAAGAGCTAGCAGTTCTTTGAAGAGTGTGTGTGAAATCACCAGTATTCCAGTTTCACATATGAGCAAGAAAAAGCATTTTTCCTTAAAGTCACCAGCATAACTTTCTGAACTAATAATAAGAAAGATTACCACTTACAAATCCACTGCATATCCAGTATGCTGTTTCTGCTACGCAGAGTACTGCCTAGCTTCAAATACTATTAAAAAAAATAAGGTTAAATATATAATTCTTTTGTTTTGACATATTCACATACTAGTATCTTCAATACGTGCCAACATTAAAGCCGTTTTCATTTCTAACATTTGATTTTCCTTTTATTTTTAAAATGCTGCATGGTTGTATTAGTATTTAAACAGAAGAAATCAGGACCATTCTGATTTATTTTAAAAATCTGAAATTTCTTTTACAAAAAGGAGTATATTACTAGTGTGTGAAATGTGTATGGTCTGGGTTCTTAAAACATCTTGCAAAGCAATTTATTTTTATTCACTATGCTTTGAATTATCTTTTCAGCATTAACTCTCCCATATACCTTTCTTTATTGCTAGCATAAAGTAAAATCGGACAATTTACTCAGACAATACTAATAAGTTTCCTATGACATTTATAAAAGCAAATTATATTAAATAATTTAACTTACACATATTTTTAGAACATGCTCTAAAACTAGGATTATTTAATATCCACTAAAAGTCTGAAATAACGCCAATACCATGAATATTGTTTTACTTTCTGTCACGTTTAATGAATCTGTATATTTTATTTAATGAACTAAGCTACCTCCAAATGCATAGGCCAGTGCTTACATAGTCACACTGCAAACAGCAGACCAATGAGGATGGATTGTTAATTTCCCCAGGCCTCCTGAGATCTAAAATCCAAGATCACAATCTTAAAGCAAAGGATGCTAGATAATCTTTTAGCACCCTTCTCATAAGCAAGTTCAGAAACACCAGCAACAACTCTGAAAGACCAAAATGTTGCTTTTAAAAAGATGTACAATACAGATAGAAAATATTTGGCATTAAACACAAAAGTGAAGCCAGCAAAAACAAAGAATATTTTCTTCACATGAGAGCTAGCTAGCTATTTTTGAAGACAGTCTTATTTGTCTTTACATGAGAAATTTGGGTCCAACCCACAAATAGCATTAAGCTCTCTCACAGGCCTCAAACTTTGCTATAACACTTGACAAAACCCAACCGGGGACAAAGCAGCAGTTTCCCAAGTCAGATATAAGCACTTCTTCAGCAATTTTGAGTCAAGACATTGTAGAGTCATGGCTCTTGCCTGCAAGAAAACGTCGGATCTTCCCCCATGACATCTCCAAAAGGCTCTGTTGGACACAGTGCAGATGCGCTGGTGGGGAAAAGAAACCTTGCTCCTTTTCGTGATAGCCCTGGCATTAACTTGGCAATTTCCTAACACCGAAGCATATGTTCACCTTTAAGAACGCATATAGTCACCGCTGACGTCAATGAAACTAGCTGCATGCTGAAGGGTTTACTGGAACAAGGCCTAGCCCACAATTAGCCATTAGCACAACTTAATCTGCTGCTGATCATCTGCACACTAACATGGTATAGGAAGATGCCACGTAGAAAAGACTTAAAAAGAGAAACCCAGAGACAACAGACTTACGACAGTCTAATGAACCACCAGAAGAAGGGCTTACCAACCACAGGCAACGGTTACAAAAATGGGGCATGGGGAACAACAAAACCATTTTGTCAAGACCACACTGTAAACTTACACCTCAGCTAATAACATCCTCCAGATATCACCATTCAGAGTGTCCTAAAAGTTATTTCTCACTGCTTGGACTTGGGAGCTTTTACAGCAATCCTTCCTTAGCTTACATAAATCTAGTTGATTTTTAAGGTACCCCACTAAATGGTTAATGTCACAAAGTAAATGTATTTTCCTCTCCTCAAAACACAGCATCACTTAATGAGATGACAATGTCAGTTCTCCAACAAAATGAGTCAATGATTAAACAGATATCATTTTTACTGTCCTTAGGATCGGTGTGTAGGGCAATGAAATACTTCCAGAAAACTGCAATATTTTGTGTTTTCTATCTCCAGGGATAGGGGTTTTCTATCTCCAGGGTTTTCTATCTCCAAGGAAAAGCAGTGCAAAAATGGGTCATTATAGTTCCATGTCATGTACAAAAGGAAACATGGCACTTGACAAAGAAAATATTTTTTTATAGATAGGATGCTTGCTAAGTTGCAAGGTCTCACGTTGCAAACCATCAAACCCAATCGGCTTTTCCTGCTGCCATGAAACTACTAACAGTGTATGCATTAAAATACTGAGACACACTACCAAAATTAAAAAAAAACAAACACTCGAATCTTTTGGCTTGTGCACTATTTAAGAGTCCATCAAGAGGAATACAAGAAAACCATCTTCCTTACTTGTGAAATTATATTAAGACGGTATTTTTTAAGAAATAACATTAGATATCTTCCTCCTCTGAATTCCCAGATTACATAATCCCCAGGAGGTTCAGAGCCACCTGGTTCCAAATGGTAAATTAATTACATTTTTTAATGTTGCATGTGTACTGTGAACCTTTATAATTGTTATACACATTTATACAACCAACTAGAAGTCCAGCATTTTTTAAACCTGAATTAGTTATTTATTTCCTCCTCCTATTATTACTTTGGCTGCCTCAGGTGATCTTAAATCCATGAAAAACACATGCTTGAAATTTCAGTGGGCGTTGTAGGGTACAGCTGCACAGGGCTGGGGTTTACTAGCCGATGCAGGAAGGCTGGAGCGTGCTTGCCCCAAGACTCCCCTGATGATGCCTCTGGGTTCTTGGTTGGAAACGCATTTCCAGACAATTATGGAGAGGGAGGGTTCAGAGCTCCTTGAAGAGAAACCACTTGGCTTGGACAAGATTAGCAGCGCGGCAGCAGGCAGAACAGCAGCAGAGCTCCTCGTGTTGAGCAGCTTGGGCAGGATTTACCACGCGCCAACCTCTGTGGCTATGTGTGTGCTACGGCCGACTCAGCCGCTCGCACTGTGGCACTGTTATCTGCACCTCTAAAGGACTTGGCATAGACACCACATCAAGCAGAGATCTAAATCAAAGTCTTTCCCTATTCATTTGCCCAACACACATATTAATAACCTAAATACACCTGTGCTCCTGACAAAGGCTGAAACTCAGCAAATTCTGCAAGGGCTTTTGCATTTGCCACTAAGAAAAGAATTTATCTATTGTAAAATCTGGGAAACATGTAATAGGCTGGGGGGGACTGTTGCACGTAATGAAATCTCCCTTCAGCCCCCTTTGCCACCATAAATTCTAACATTGCGTTGGTAGGGAGCTCAGCTCTAAGAATCATGCTGTAGCATGGAAGGGTATGTTTGAGCATAGTTGTGCTCCCGGCAAAATCCAGAATTTGGGAAAAAAAACCAAGAGTTGGAGATGAAAGACCTATATGATTCTGTCTGAAGGGTATTTAGGAGGAAGAAGGAATTTTTAAACTGTGATCTTTTCTGTCCCAGCCAAGCTCCTCTCTTGGTCCAACTGTGTATGTTTCTTCCCTACACTTACAGTATGTGTCTTTACAGGCCTCAAAATGCTTTCTTGCTTAGAGAATAAAACTTCTATAACTCTGTTCAGGAAATCTTAGAATTCATGCTCAACACAGCCCAGTGGGATTAATTCAGTAGCTTGCAGAGAAGCAGCCAGCTTGGGACTTTTTGGGTATTTGCTCACTTCGCTCTGGCTCCTGCACATATTTTGGATGCAAGTAAAATATCTCCAGATTCTCCAAGCTGGAAAATCTGGCTGTGGTTACAATTCAGATTTCTTTTTTTAAACCTTGACTAAAACCTGTCATCTTTGTAGGGAGTACAGCAGCAAATGCATATACGTGTCCATAGTCTTCTAGTAACTTTCCCACTGTTTGCCCTAGAGGACATTCCTGCTCCAAAACTGTCACAATTAACTTGGGCAAGGGGGAGAGTTGAAGTCTGTAGAAGCATCTCAGGTGAAAGCAAGCCATGCTGTGTCCCAGGATGCTCTGTGGAAGCACAGAAAGAGGGCACAAACAGTAAAAGGGGCACATTTTTGCGTGGAGAACGGTTCAGGCCCAGGCTCCTCAGGCTCTCAGCTCCTCTGGGGAAATACATTCCCTCTTGGTACTTCAGAAATCCCCTGCAAGTCGAATCCCTGCCTCACCTATAATACAGCCATATGGCACCACTACAGCAATTCACCTTAAACCAGGAATCAGTTTAGGATTTCAATTTAGCTTTATTAGTGAAGCTGATGGGCTGCGAATGGACAGGGTTTCCCAACACCACTGTCTCTTAACCAATGCCTACAGAAACACCATACAGATTTTTATAGCAATTCACTGTTTTAGGATGCATGTCATTTTATTGTCAAAGTGGTTCAACAGGTCGGGAGCATCATAGTTTGGATAAACATTGCTTAATGCTTCTGTTTTCTCACCCCAGGTTAATAGAAATTGGGTGATTCACCCTACTATGACGAGCATTTTAATGACAGCATCTAAATGCTCCAGTCATGGTGGTGCGGGAAGGAAGTCCCCTCTCCAGAAGACATCATCACACAGACAAAGAGATAAAGAGAGAAACATATGGAAGGCTGCTAGCATTTACCAAAGCATTTCCCAAAACAACTGAATATCCAAGGTGCAAGCGTAGCGCAACACCTGAAGACAAGAGAGGAATGGAAGTATCAGGCATTGAGTTCCAGGGACAACACACAAGGATGTTTCTGCAGTTAAGGATTTTAAAAACAACTAGTGGGACAAACAGTAACACAGCTAATCCTTGGCACTGGCAAGCTGCCTATTTAGAGAGAGCAGCAGCTGGTGAATCTGACGTAAGTCCCTGCATCCAAAGCAGGAACTTACTGTAATGAAACCACAGCCCACACTGGGGAAAAAAAAGGACTGTAAATTCAACCAAAAATAAAAAAATCCAAAAAACAGTAGGATCTCAATACAGCATGCGCTGCTGCGCACTATTCCCATGCAAATAAAATTAACCCACATAATATTGTGATTAAGCCGATTAAAAAAAAACAAAACAGAAATCAAAACCATCACTTGAATTGAAGCCAGCGCTTAAAAAAAAAGGAGGTCGAAGCAGTTAGAAAATTCACTTCTTATTTGGCTTGAAAAGCACAAATTAGAGATCTTAAGTGGAGCATAAGCACTCTCGCAGAACCCCCAAGGCCTTACGCAGAGCTACTTGGACTGAGAAAAATACCCACGTTTCTGAACCACCTCATGCTGGACCCCAACATCCTTCCAGCCCCAGCCAAACTGCACAAACGGCAGCTCCTCGCTCCTCGGCAGGGGGATAAAAGCACCTCCTGAGGGACACGTTCTCGGCCCTCTCCTTGGAGCGGGGCTGTCCGTGTGTGCTGGGAGCCTCCACTCATCCCTACCCACCTCGCTGCCCTGAGCAGCTGCTTTTGGAGCTGCCTTTGGGTGTTTGTTTGTTTGTTTTAACTTCAGGGTTATTAAAAAAAGGCTTTGAAGCAGCTGATAGCTTTTAATTTTTCCCTTGGTTGGCTGATACTAATTAACAAGGGGAGAAAGGAGCACAGTGTGCATAGCGGCAGCCGTGCTCACACAATGCCCCGAGTCTCATTCCAGGAATTCCTCTTGCCGTGCCTGGCACAGCTAATAAAAGGTGCAGATTTCACGGAGAAAATCCCCTCCGGGTTTCTGGGTGGAGGGATGGGCCAGGAGGAACAGGACAGGATGAAAAGTACTATCTTTCCTTTAGGGAAGGCAGCAGGAGAAGTGCTTGGGTTATTAAACTGTTCTGTTTGCTCCATAAGTAATTCTGCGTGTGAACATTGGAGGTCTACGCTTGCAAACTCTCCTCAACCTGGAATGTCGAGTGCGCGTTGTTTAGAAAGAAAATGGTTCCTTTGGTCTGTCTTTAACAGGAAGCCTTGTGAAAATAGCTTTGGATACGAACGGCGAGTTGTGGATAAAATTGGTGATGGGAAGGTGAGCAGCAGCTGTAGCTGCAGTTGGCACATCAAGGTTTTCCATAATCCCTGGCAGCCTTGTTGAGTGAGGAAGAGGAGATCTTGCAGGGCAGGGCTCCTCTGGAGGCAGCCCTACGTCCTAAGGGCTGCACCATAGCAGGAAGGTGGGAATAAGGCTGCGGCACCCGCACCCTCCTCTCCGACTGGTAGGTCCATACGGCAGCCCTGGGTGCTCCCTGGCGGGCTCTGGTCCTGCGGGGAATAGCTCCCAATTGCTGCCTCCCTGCCAAAAGCTACCGCACCTCCGAGCAGCCCCAGCAGGTGCTCCAGGAACACAAGCAGCATCGTGGACGTGAAGCTGCGCGGGGGAGACTGTGTTAACCCTCGTCCTCCTGCACTTCGGAGGCCCCAGCTCACAGTTGAGAGGGCCGAATTGCAAGCCGCAATGGGAAACATCGCTGAGATCAATGTAGCTCAAGCTTAAATCAAAGCCCAGACTGCTCCAGCACTGAGCCAGGTCCTGCTGACTGCTCCCAATCTTCCCAGATCTCAATGCAAGCACAAGAGTCAGGCTGAACTCTGAAACTGAACGCGTGTTACCTTCTCACGATTAAGATATTTCATTTCCAGCATCTAATTCACAGCTGGAATGCCTAAGAAACAGCACTTGTCTGAACTAGCTCCTCCAGTGTTTTTGCAGACTCTACCACTTTGATCCAGGCTTGCCCAGTGTAATTTGCTTCGAGACAACCATGATCCAAAAGGAAAGCCACACTCAGGAGCCCTCAACCTCAGCAAGCCATTGCATGGCCACTGGCCAGCACTGTAAGTAATATGTTGAACATAGGCTTGGAAGCAGAGATTATACTCACCAACACATAGTACCTGGACAGGGACACGCTGTTTCATACCAGTCAGAAATAACAGGGAATAGGAAAATTTGTAAGATACTACATATGGATTGTATTTAGTAAAGTTGTTCAACATGGTTGAGTTTATATCGCATTATTCATTAGAGTAATCTTGCAGAATGCAGTCTCTTGGCTTAACACTTACAAAACTTCAGGATTCTTTGTACAAGTTTTACTTTAATTATCTATAATGATTAACTGTACCATTTAACTCATAATGCAAAACATTTTTGGCACTAAAAGCACAGAGGATGCTTTACGATGATGTGATACAAATACAACAAGACACAAATAGCTCAATGAAACATAATAAACAATGTATTAGACTAAATGTTTTCATTGTATTATTCTAATATTTAAGTCTTCTTTAAAGATTGATGAAAAGATGAATTTCAATAACATTCTATGCTGTCCCTAGGAAGATAATTACAAGCCACGTTATCAGAGTGATCTATCCTATGAGCTGGTACTTTTCAGCAGACCCAATGATCCCCTTCTCAGGGCAGTTTTGCCTAGCTCTGGCAAAACGAAATCCAGAGGAGGATAATGAACAGGGTTAACTAAGGAAGTGTGAAATCCAACGGGTAGCGACACGAGGACGGTCATCTGAGTGCTCAGTGCCACAGAGCCACGTCCCTGGCAGAGCCGTGTGCTGGGTCTGTGCATCTGGCTGCCGCTCTTGCGTCCCGAAGGGGAGATGGTAGCTGGGCACATCTGAACATTCCCAAGTGTTCTTTATCTTGCACTTTGGGGAATACACAAGGAGCAGGCTGTTAAATATTACTGTATGTTGAAACTGACAGCTTCTTTTGCCCGTTGTTTTGTACCTAGTGGCTTTTTTGCTTCCAAGACTACTGGTAGATGTAATTTCGTGGATAGTGATAAAAGTGGACTTGGGTTTTATTTGTGGCAGTTCACTTATGCAGCGCGCTTTTAACACACTTATTTTTGAAACAGGAATTTGGAGACCAAACTTTCTCTCAGATTTTTCTCAGGGAAAGGGATTCTATTATTTATTTATTTATTGGGGGGTGGCTTACATTATCTTTTTCCCCTTATAAAGATATTCTAACTAAAAAAATAATAAAAAAGGCACTTCTCAAGAACCCATGGGAACAGATTTTGCTCAAGTATTTCAGAGAAGATCTGGGGCAAAATGTGTTGCTTACCCTGCCCGCCACATGCTTTTCTCTCCCACACCACCTTCCCATTCGTGATGTAGTGGCATGACGATTTCAGAAGGTAAAGCTGATCGCGCTATTGCTTATCACATGGAATTTGTTTTTTGATAAAACATTTTCACTCCCAGCCCATGGTACTACAAGGAAATGTAGGTGTAAACCACATAGGAACTCACGTTTAGAGCTACCAAAGGTAATTCTATAAATTAAATGGAAGTGGCAGGAACATTCTGCTGCTTCCTCTTCCCAGGGCCTTCATGGAGCTCCACGGGATTCCACTATGATCTCGGTTTTCTGGGGAACAGAAGAGCAGGGCCTCCACACACGGTCACATCCTTCAGCTTCATCCTTCTCCTGCCACCTCCCCCAGGGCCACCGACAGAGTGGGCACCGAGCCGGGCTGCAGGCGGCACTAACTGTCCGCACCGGCTACCAGGGAGCACGAGGCAGATGATGAGGAACGCGGCAGCCTCATCGCTGTGAGACGGTTCCCTCGGCAGCTTTGCTTCTCCCGAAGCTAATTTGTAATTTCACAGCACGTTATTAGGTTTTATAAGAAAGATTCTATTAAAACACAAAAGTTAAAATTTCAGCCTGGAGGAAGTTGGTCTGCAAGATCAGGAGAGGAAAACATCTGGCACAAACACTGGGCCAACTTTTCTTTTTTTTCTGGTACCCCCAAAATAGATATAAAAAGAGAATATATATATAGAGAGAGAGAAATTCATAATACTTCAAATGGTACTCTGTCTTACCCATTTTCCCATTTTTTATCTACCTTTAGCAAAACTGACCCATTACTCCAATCTTGTACACTGATTTCTTTCCTTTTTTTTATATATAGTACAAGCATGGATTCCTTCAAAATAAGTCTCTTAACATACAAATGAATAGTCCTCTACAGGCACACAGAAAACATATCCCAAAAGATCTGAAATCTGTTCATTAGTGTATGTCCCTGGTAGACCAACCCTTAGCTTGAGAAATCTAAGCAGCTGCTATTCAGAAATGATTTTTTCAGACGCACATGGTAAAATACCAGCCCCGCTGTAACGAATTGATCCTACGACTTTACAGCAAGAAGATGATGCCGCTAAGAAAAACATCAACTTCATTTTGGTCTGAAACAAGTTATAACAGCAGCAACACTGGCTCAGGGAATTTTTAAGGAATTAATAACCAGCTTGGGTTAGTAGCCTGAGGCAAAGTCAAGGATTAAGCACTATAAGGATAAACAGATACAGCAGCTTCAAATAATGTAGTTGACTTCAGTTTAATCATTTTGTTTCTCTTTCAGAAAACTTATGATCTCTAGACAGAAAGTGTAATTCATATCTGCGAAGGAATACACACACATCCCCTCAGGCAAGAGCTGTAGAGATAAATGGGAACATTGGTAAAAAGTCAACATTTTCTTTTAACCAATGAAATGGGGAGGCTTTCACAGACTACAATTAAAAAAAATACAGGAAGTAGGGAAATACCACAAAAATAAACAAGACTCAGCCTTGATAAATGAATGTGAGAGAACAAATCTGTCAGAGGAGTCTAAAGGTAACAGTTCTGCAGGATGAAGCATAGGCCACTTTGCTACAAAGGCCTTCCCAGTGCAGGATTGTTTACAAAAATTAATTACTATATGCAACTAGGTATGCTTTATTTTTTTGCACAACTAGCAAATCAAAAATAATCTTTGTTACTGCTGCTTAAAAAGACTACAGATATTTTTTCTCTCATATAAGTCAGCCTAATAAAGTTTAATGTGAAAACGGGCAGTCAGAACTAGATGAAGAGTTCTCTAGTAAGTAGATTAAATACATCTTTAAGGTATTTTCATAAGCTCTAAATTTAAAAGACAAATGCCAATGCAGAAACTAAACAACAAAACCAACATTTTGGTTTTTAATAAAACTATTTCATTGCATCTTTTAGTGTCAATAAGGCATAAACATAGATAAAATATTTCTGCAAGGTATTAAAAATTTCATTTGAGAAGATTAACAGGCTGTTATAATGATTTAAAGAAACTACTGTTGGAAGATTTAACATGTATTCACATTTGCAGGCCAGTGAGAGAAAGAAAGAGTCTTCCTGGATGATTTCTTAACTCTTTTATCTACACACAATGAACGGTATTTGCTTGCCTGGGGTAGCCACTATTTGTTTTGCTTTTTAAAACAGTGAAAGGTCACTCTCTTACAACACTGCAAAAATGTAAAGGCTATCAGAGAGCTCAGGTATTATTTGAAATTTCTTTAGGAATCTTCTTCCATTATTATATGTCATAGAGAAAATTTACAATGAAGAGCTACTAAGATCCATAGCTGAATCTTTCAGACAAAAAAAAAGTCATTTATTATATATATATAAATCTCTGGAGTCTGTTAAATATTAACATCTAATTGAAATACTATCCCTCTTTTTATCTCTAATTTATTTTCATAGAGTGATAGAAATGCATTTATTATTAACAAGTTACTTTTAAAATTGCATAAAAAGCTCTGGATTTTTAGACAGCATTTCAATACTTGAAATGTAATCTGATCTCACTGAAGTCAGAGGGTGCTTTACCAAGATCTCATTTGTCTCTCAGAAAAACAGCAATTACATCCTTAGACGTTTGTTTTATTACAGTTGCTTCATGTCAAAACACTTCTGATGTGACCAGCACTTCTTGGCTCACCCAAGAAGCTTGTTACTGCGTAGAAAAGCACCATCAAGCTCTTTGAGCACAAGCTTTACAACAAGGTACTCAAGAGTCTTATACCAAGTTCTTACAACACTTTCCTGCAGCTCTGGGGAAACTGCCCTGTAAACTGAGACAATATCCATGCATCAGTATCACACACAGATTTTGGAAGGGTTAACATTTTAAAAGCACAGTATTTCCTTCTTGGGGAAGGAAAATATGCATGAAGAAAAGGAAAACCCTTGCAAGCCATTCAAAACAGAATAGAATACTCAAAAATAAAACCTCCATAAAACTTTAAGAGCTCTTACATTCCAGCATGGAAAATAATCAGAGTATTTTAGTAGAAGTTACTTCCACAATTGCTGATGATGAACTATGAATGCATGCAGTTCTGAACACCAAATCATGTTTTCATTGCCTCTTATAAATGGTGTTCTTCTAAATATTGAATTATATTCTTCACTGCATTTCTATCCATAACTTCTACACTTAGCACAGGGTTATCCATTTGGTGAACTGCAAAAGCACATGATAAAATGCATTTTATCATGTATATGTGACAGCCCCACTTGTTATTAAAGTAGCTTCCAAATACTATCATGCTTTTGAAGAGCTCTAAAATAAACATCACATCTCAACCACAAGTCAAAATCCCTTCCCTTCTCAGCAACCTTACACAAATATCCAAGTACAAGTATTCAGTTCTAGTAGAGTTTACAGGGAATTATCTCATAAGTCATCAATGTCAGGTGTATCTTTTCTCTGAGGAACAACTGGTCATCTAATTGCTTACTCCTTAGAAAAAATGGTTTCCATGCTATCAATCCTCTTCTTCATCACAGAGTTGACAATATTATAGAAAAAGAAGCTTGTAATAAATTCAGACTTTGCATTAACTTTCATTTCTGCTTTTACTGCTAGTTGAAACACACTTGCCAGTCTCCACATTTGAAAGAAGTTTTTTGACTGCTAGTGCCAATAAGTTGACAAGGGCCAAAAAATCCCAACACCTAAACCCTTGAGTGTGGGATTCAAGTGGGAATATAACTCTAAATACAGAATACTAAATAGAGGCTATCAAGTTTAAAATTAAAGTAGTCCACAGTTACTGTTTTTATGTCTTGAAAACATTGGTATTCTGTTTGCGCCTGGAAATTTCAGACCACTAATGGGCTGTCAGCTTTCTTTCTGCAGTGCTGATCTTCCTCGGATTTTTTTTCCTCAGAACTCAGAAAACACAGTTTATAGTTAGGCAACATAACTGTCACATCAAAAAACATTCAATCATTTAAATGGTAACACATTGCTAACCTCAAAATCTCTTTATAAAAATGTACCTGTCATTTAACATGTGACATTAAACAGAATCAACTGTTGCCATAAAAGAAACATCCATAATTAAGCAAGCAGAATATATTAATCCAGTATAATCAACTGCCAGGATTTCATCAACCTAACGTAAAATTTCCTTAAGTCACATTTAAACATCAAAAATTCCAAAAATGAAAGAAAGAAATAAACGCCTTAATAAAGCAATTGCTCTTCTTGTATGGATTTCCTAAGTCAATCAAGATCATAGAATCATAGAATCATAGAATGCCTAAGGTTGGAAGGGACCTCTAGAGGTCATCTAGTCCAACACCCTGCACATGCAGGGTCACCTAGAGCACATGGCACAGGGCTGCATCCAAGCGGGTCTTGAAGATCTCCACAGAAGGAGACTCCACAACCTCTC
>JAWLRI010000928.1:151593-162232 GCA_034781795.1 Crypturellus tataupa | reverse complement strand
CACTCTGTGCCTTCATCCAGGTCATTGATGAATAAACTGAACAGGACTGGACCAAGGACTGACCCCTGGGGGACACCGCTCACCACAGGCCTCCAACTAGACTCCGCACTGCTGATCACCACCCTCAGGGCTCTGCCATCCAGCCAATTCCCAATCCACTTCACCGGCCACTCATCTAATCCACGCTGCTGGAGCTTGTCCAAGAGGATGTTGTGAGGGACGGTGTCAAAAGCCTTGGTGAAGTCAAGATAGATGACATCCGTCGCTCTCCCCTCATCTACTCAGCTTACCTTCCCATCATAGAAGGCTATCAGGTGTCTCTCCATTGTTTATAATAGGATCCTCAGAGGACTAGCTCAGTTAAAGACATGTAAAAGTTAAATATCTAAGAGTAGGGAAGGTGGATCTTACTTTGAGATAGAATGTTTCATCCAAAAACATGAGCTTGAGACTAGAGGTATCCTCTATAGCAAGTTAAAGCTATTTAAGAACTGTGGAAATGCAAACATTCATGAACTGCTGGTGGAAAAAACAGAAGAAGAAACAGAAGAAACACACAGAGATCACCCACGTATGGGGGAATAGCATGTAAAGATGGAGCATTATGTGAATTGAGGGCTGTGAAGGGCTCCTCATATCTGGAGTTATGGGCTTGCAAGTGCATGACAGACAGCGACATACTGGAGCAAGTCCAGAAAACGGCCACCAAGGTGGTTTGGGGGCTGCAGCACAGGTGAACATAAGAGACCACGAGAATTGTGTTTGCTCAGCCTTACAAAGCCAAAAACTCATCTTATCAGAATTTATAGAATTACAATATTTCTACCATGTTGACTGTACTTTTTGAAGGTGCAAATATCTTTTATTATTTGCTTTTATATGCCTGAATTTAACACCTCTCTTTTTTCCCACAATCACACCACCTCCAGGAAAGAAAAAAAGAAAAAGTCATTAAACATTAATCATTTAGAGGAATACAGAAATTCATTTTTATCATCTCTGCCACCTAGCAACACACAGTACCACATATGACACCTTTGCAAATTTGGCACACACAGAAGAGTATCTCAAAATTAGAACAGGAACAGAGATAAAAAGTTCATTCTCTTCCTCAAAGATTCTACAGTCACCAGAGTGTTCCATCAATTTTGAAATAGATTGTCATGCTTACAAAGGAATACCCAAGGAATTCCTTTAAATTACACCTTCAAGTTTCAAGTAAATACAGGTTTTACGCATAGATGTTAATTTCACTTATAAAACAGAACAGGAACAGGTATTTTAGAGATACAGAAAACTACATTAAACTTAATATTAAATGCAGACCATTTTTACGTTGTCTGATCTGCTGACTGCAGCAGTGACATAAAGGAAGAGCTGCCTTTTATCTTTAGACTATTATGAATAAATGGACAGACGCAAAGGCATCATTTATAAGGTGATAACTCTTCTTAATAGTATTCAAAATTCTTCCTGGATATTGAGTAAAGTATTAAAAAAAATAACTATTATATGCCAACATAATTACTTGCAGGCTACTCCTTTGACAAAATTTCTCATTATGAAACTCCTTACCTATCTACATGTTCTTGAACCAGGGAAATAAAACCCCAATGGACTACATGCAATAGATGCTGGGGAGGGAATCCACACTTCCTATCTCTAGAGTTTTGCCATTGATCCAAATTTATTTCTGTTTTAAAGTTAATTTAATTTTGGAAAATGCTAACTATATAAATGACGCATATTCTATTCAGTTCAATTAACAGCATGATATATGCAATTTAAGTTCTTTAAAAAGTGTAAGATTAGTCCACTACGGTATGTTGACAACACTTACAAAAATAAAGAACTAAAAATCTCCAATTTCAATCAATAGTCCAAAATTTGTATGTAGCTTTTCATGTTTTAGACATTCTTATCTATAATTCACAACTGGTTACAACAGAAAATAATGCTTTTTCTATTAACTGCAGAAAAAAGTTCTGTGATTTGTATCAAAAAGGTAACTCCAGAAAGAGGTACATCTCCAGAAAATTTTAAAAGATATTCCTCTTTAAAATTTAAGGTACATGATAATCATAGTTCATGTCAAGAAACGGACGGACATCTGTCAATTTCATCTTTATTTTCAGAGAGCCAACAGAGATGTCTTCTATACATTTTATATTAGCTATTCAGGAAATTCACTATTCATCATTAGGCCTCTTTTCCTGATATTACAATAAATTCTTTTCCCAGAAGATTTTGAATTACGTCTAAAAAAACAGAATTGAGAAACAGCAGCCTGCTCATTTCTTTGCACGCTGCATGGATTCCAGCAAAGCGGTGAAAGGTTTCTCTCTCAAAAGACTCAAGTGAAGACATAGGCCAACACCTGAAAGAGTGCAGCAGACAGAGCAATAAAACTAAAAAGTGAATCAGAGCTGAAGGCCACGGGGGCAAAGTCAAGGTCCAGAAGCAGCTGTTGGGATTGACAGCTGTCAAGACCATCAAGAACTGAGTAATTTATTCAATCGCATAAGCAGCTCATCACTGGCAGAAATAAACTTCTGCAGAGTATTTCCTCAGCGATTCTCGCATATGATCTAATGCAGCTCTGATCTCAGCGCCGGGAAAATCTCCATCTCCGTCCTGTTTCTTCATAAAGGTGTTTTCTACCCTGCTCGGCTGTGACTGGTCACCCAGCACTCTTTGAAAATCCGTGAAAACCTTGTCATGCCATGACTTTGTATCTGGTAAGCAAAAGCAGAAGGAATAATTGTTTCTGATTAAGGAGGAAAAAAGCACAATCGAAACTGCAGAAGTGTAGCCCTGCACTGTAAGCTCTGCTACAAGCTAATGCTGTAACTACAAAGATAAGGTTAAACCCAGAAGAGCAATAGACGAGGTTTGCACAGAGTAGGAAAACTTGAGTCAAGCATCTCCAGCAGGGCCCCAGAAAGCCCCTCCAAGCACTGCTTTACAAGAGATGGGGAAATGATTGCATTTTAAAGTTTTTTTTTTTTTGGTATACAGAGCTGATTCTTAGATTTCAGTTATCAACAGGTCTCTTCTGGTTAAAGAACTATGAAAGGGTTTTAATACAGTGAAATCAGTAATGCCACAAACTAGAAAACCCTGTGCTGTGCATTAGTTCATTTCAAAGTAAACATAGAAATTATGAGATTTCTCTATAATGTCTTAGACACAGCAATAAAAGGGCAACTACCATACTGAAAAAAATGTTTTTACGGGATACAATTAAGATACCACATTGCTGTTTTTTTCTTTTCAATACTTTTTCGCTATCCATGTCTAAACTCCTTCAACCCTCTCACTTCCAAAGTCAGTGGTTGTATTTCATCCTTTACTTCCACTCTGTTCTTTCACTGACCAGACCTTTTTTTTTCCCAGATGCACAAAACACACTCGCCTTGAAAGAAATTAACTTCTTTTTTTTCCCTTTCTAAATTCTTTATATACACTTCTTTCAAACACCTTAAAGTCAGCATGTTTTTTTTATCACCCCTCGTTTCAAACAGACACAATGGGAAGACAAATATACCAATGACTGCCTAAGCGGATGATTGACTCCAGAACCGAGTACATCACCTTATCCTCCTCGGCTCACGGTTCCTTAACCAGTTTTTGATACAGTCATGTCACACCATGCTTAGCAGTAATTTATTTTCCAGGATGCTTATTTAGCGTCACAGCTTTAAAAGCCTTGCATACATTTGGAATATGCTCTTTGTGCAATACTTCCGTAATAATTTCAAAAAGCTTTTTTTTTCAGGAATGGCTTAATTATTTTAAGCTTATCCTATTTGGTGCTTGCAGCATTTCTGCCCCTTCTGCTTCTTGCAGCTGTTAATATTTAGTTGGAGGTTTAAGGCAGCCCCTTCCTAAATTAAAACATTTTTTTTGTTAAACTTCTAGTTCTAGAGCCTTTCGTTTTCTTCGCTCCCCTCCAACAACAAAGTTTGTTACCCAAATGCTTCACAAATTAATACATACAAATTAATTTTTTTATCCAAGAAAACATCCTATAAGTTACCTACGCTTCCTTTCCACTAAAAGCTGGCCAGAATAAATTTTAACCTGGGCTCCACAGTGATTGCTTCCATAACACTCGGTAAAGCATCTTTCCTTCTTTAGCTGGGAATGAGGGTGAAATATTCCATGTGCACACACGCTGGGTCCGTGTAAAGCATTCAGGAGTGATTCTGCCTTGCATATAATGACAACTGAGCTGCTTTCCATCTTTACCCAGGGCATTACATGCTAGTGTTTTGCTTCAAAAATCTGTATTTTTGTTCTGCCTTGCTTGCCTTTATTTGTTTGGCTTCCAAAAAGGAGTGTACTCGTGTTTAGTAGTTCATAGTTAATCTATAGTTTATTCAACTTTATTTGCCATACATTTTAGTTTTCCTTAGTCAAACCAGAATTATGTGCTGTTATTTTAGCATTAAATAAATGCCTTTCTGCACATTTTGTCTTTCAAATTCACCTCTCACTGGCTCCAAACCCATCAAATGCTACAAATAAAAACTTAAAATAGAACAACAAAACAAAAATTGGAAATCCAGTTCACCCGTGATGGATTAGGGTTTTCCAGTGCGTAACTCCAAATCCAATGGTCTCCTTGCCCACCCAAACACAGGGATTTACACACAGTGACAGACTGAGAGGTCTTCCTCATTACATATCATCAGTGGAAATCAAAGTCATATCAGGTATTGATGGGAATACCTTTCAAGGGTACATTACTAAGCCAGCTTTATGATGAGCTTTCACATGAATTATTCAGCAAACAAGGCTTAAGATATATGCATATATATATACACTCACAGATCATTAAGACTATACTCATCACTGATGATACTGAAAGAACAGAAAATGCATTCAAACTCAGATGGTACACAAAGAAGGAAGCTCAGACTATTCAATATATAGATTTACTATTGTAAATACCTTACATTAAAATGCAATAAGATACTTCAACTGTAACCCCCCCAAAATCCTAATTTAATTTAATTATAATTTATACTATTCAATAAACACAACATTTTTACCTGGGCTACAAATCTGTAAAAATCACTGGCCAAAACAAAACTAAACTTCTACACTTTCGTTTAAAACCATTCAGTCATTCTGAATTACATTATTGTGGATTAAAACTAATCTATTATAGGAACAGGGTAATCCAGTGTTGATACATTTTTTTAAAATTGAGAAGTGATGAAAGCAATTTTCAGAGACCATTTTAAGCTTTCACTCAAAACCTGTAGGTTAATGGAAGTTAATATAAACAGCAAAGAAACGGGAGGACTAAACTGATGAGGAACAATCAGCATAATTTCTTCTCTCCAGCTGAAAGGATACACATGGACAACTAAATTGAACTTTGTTTATGCATTTTGATTTTCAAGCTTTCTCTAAGATGATTACCCTACTGCAGTTCTGCCAGAGGAAAAACACCTCACTTGTATCTGCTCTGCTTCTAAATCAAACCCCATTTTTTCTTAATATTAGGTATGTCACACTCTTACTTTATACTTTAAAACGTTTGCAAAGAAACCAGGCTGCCGCAAAACCAAATGTTGAGTTTCTCAAAATCTGCCTTTATTAGTTTTATCATCTCCAGTGTGTTTCTCCATCCTTGGGCCTATGCAAGGTTTGAGGAAGACGTGTGTGCAAAGCACACGCTTGTACTTCTCCCCTCGTGTTCCTATGAGAAACAGGATCATAATCACAGTGGAAAACCATTCACATGGCTGCAAACAGCACTCCTGGGTACTTTAAATGAGATCTTGGCCAAAAAAAAGAAATATCAGATGCTCTAAAAGAGCAAAGATGTTAACTATGATTGGAACTAAAGTGAAACATTACCTAAGGAATAGTGCACAGTGAATGATAGGACTTAATAATGGAAAAAAAGAAGAAAAAAAGGCGTGAATAAGCAGCCTATATCAGGTTTGTGTTTATGGTATTATAGAACCTGTGGTACTTTCTAGCCGTAAGCATTTGTTTGCTTTTTGTACACAAATTACCTCCACTCTGCCAGACACCATTTATAACGGCAGATAATCAAACCAGATATAACACTCAGGGTTTTTAAACTTCATATTAAAGGGAACAGCATGTCAGGGTACTGGCACTAGCCCCTCTTTTTAGACACCAGTATTAAAAGACACTAAGACACGACTATGAAAAGACACTCCAGAATCTAATGCCCTTCAAAGGCCAGGGCAAGTACAACGTGCTTCACATTAGAATGAGGAGTCTTTGTTTCAACCCTCAACCAAAATCATTTTTGAGAGACAAAAATCCTTAAAATTTTTATCCATACAGGTTAGTTTTTCTATGAGCCTAGCAGAGATTCTTAAATAAAAAATGGGGCTCTTTGGCTTTGACGTCACCACCGAAAGTTTAGCTCAACAAGGAAAAAGAAAAATAACTGTACACAATAATGCAGAGATACCAGAAGTTACTTAATTACGGCACATTTAAACTGCTTTTTGGAAGTAGATTAAAATTCACTTTAAAATTCAAGTTTTGTCTGAGTGAGACTATTTCCAAAAATAAGATCATCAGGAAAACAAATAGCCTGAAAAAATAATTAAAATAGGGGGTATATTTTGAAGAGTTCTCTATGTGAAACTTTGTTATCCATGAGAAACTTTGTTTCTCATCCATTTTCTTTTTATTAAAAAAAAAAAAAAACTAATTTAATGATATTCTAGATGCAGGCAACTTTGCAGAAAACTGAAAATCACAAGAATTATTTTTCCCATATATCATAGCTATTCTATTGCCATCAAGAAAGGCTTTTGGAAATTGTCACCCCTATCAGTTCTTCCCTTGAAAGCAACGCAGCCTTTGAAGCGGCTGGCACCAGCTGCCCTGGAGGCCGCAGAGAGAAGGAAGACTTCAAAACAGGGGCAGACATGGGCCAGTAATAGTGCCTGGAGCTCCCACTGCACATGCAAGCTCAGACACGAGCTACTGATGAGGAAATGCGAGAGAGCACGAGACAAACAGAGGCTTTGCAGAGCTACAGCAGCCAAGGAAAGGATGAGCTTGTCCAAAGCAGGATGGGCCCCTGCCCTCTAGCACCATCACGTGAAGGCACCTCTGGAGCAGCACAAGTCACTTCATGTGGAGATTTTGCAGAGATGTTGGGCTCCACTGCCCCTGACAGGTTCAACCCACCCTCGCTCAGCACATCACAGTCACCTTTGGACTTGTTGGTATAAAAACCACCCCCCAGCCCCACCGAACTCTCCCACTTCTTACTAACCTTTGCTCCCTCCCTGCCCAAACAGCTCATACGATGACCCACATGCCACACATGGAAATCAATAGGCATTGATGCCTCTCAATACTGACAGGTATCCATGTCCTTGAAGCAAACTCTATCCTTGTTTCTTCCAGAGATATGAAATAGTTAATGTAATTTTGGACACAGCTATGAATGGTACCAATGGACTATCAAGGGAAATGCACACAGTTAGGCTCTAGAAATCAAGGGATCTTGGGTTCCTGATCAGCGATGACATGGCTTACCGTCATTTCAGTGCCTAAATTCATATTTGGTATGTACAGAATGAGGTCAGAATTGCATTTTCTCTCATCACAAGCACATTACTGTAGGGGCTAGTGCTCAAAAAGGCTTTTTTATTATTTATGTGATTCAGTCAATTGCATGAAATCAAAATAATCATCGTAAAGAGTGGTGTCATTCCTCATAATCAAATGATGATCCAGTCTAGCTAAATACCAGCAACTGTGTGACAACTCTCAGAAGGAACAAATCAGTAATTGCCACATTAAGAAATACCCTTGCTTAGTCTTTCTATAGGTAAGGCACTGAAAGATGTACAGAGTTGCAGGGAAACAAGATTCTGCAGCTGCTGCTTCTCCATCTTGCTGCAGAATATTTTGCATTAAAAGGACAACATTGGAAGCAGCTCGCATTGCTGCAGGATGGCTGGAGTACACAGCAGCACCACTGCACAGGAAGCAGTGAGATCCCACTCATTTAGTATAGTCCTCTAGGTACAACCTACTGTCCATGTAAATTCTTTTTTTTTTTTTTCCCACAGCTTTCACCTTGGTCTACTACATCAAAGGATCCTCTTCCAGTAGGCTTTATGCCACTGGTTAAGTCAATAGTAGTGCAGAATTTAGCACATCTAGCCATGTAACACCTACAAAAGCCCACAGTTTTCCCAAAGGCAAGACAAGCTGCAGACAAACTGATGGAAGGCAAACCGAATACTCTTTAAAAAAAAAAGTTAACGTTTTAAACTACGTTCACATGTGAACGCTTCCTAAACCCTGGTAAAAGTGAAAGAATTTATACAACAGAGGACTTGAAGGGGCTGGGACTTCCTTCAGAGCAGACTATAAAACAGGTGATCAAAAGAGTGTTTTGGCAGAGAAGGATGAAAGAGCATCAGTGAAGCAATTTGGCTTTGGCGGAGAAGGCAATGAGAACAGAGGGAAAGGGGGGATAGCACTTACTTGTCAAGTACTACATTAACGTTCAACAGAAGAAAAGGTAACTTTACCTTGGGCCAAGTCAATCAGATAGCTGCAGAAGAACAGGTTGTAACAGATCATACTGAGCTGAAAAGTTAAAATCAGGAAATAAGGGGCCCCTTCTTTCCCCTCAGAGCAGAAACAAAATTATTTAAAGCTCACTGGAACAGTGCTTTCTTCATTAATATTCATATAAAGACAGCTATGCATTCAGGAAGCTTCAGACTAAAAGGAGCAGAATATTAAATACTGAACATTAAGATAATGTTAAGATAGACTTAGGAAAATGAATGAAAAATATAAGACCCCACTGTTCAGAGGTAGTAGTATCACATGAATGATTAAGTTTATAAAATGATAAACATGAGTTTATTATTCCACTAATACAGAAGAAGACAATCAGCTCTGGCAGATCGGCATTTCTTCTGCTCGCCACCCAGTTTCCAAATTCTCCCATTAGAGTTTTTCCCGGGGATTTGGGAAGGAAATACCAGGTGAGTGTGCCAAGGACATGAAAAGGCGGTGAAGAAGTCGCAGGCCAAAAAGGCCCTCCCTGGGTCTGAGGGACCAAAGAGCCTCCTCAGCCAAACCACTTGTAAAGCAACTCTCCCTATTTTCTTCCCACTGTTGACTCTCGCAGTGATGAACTGATAACAGATTTGGAGGAAGAGAAGGATACATGTAATGAAAGTGCTTCCTTTTGCGTAATGACTTCAGGGCAAGCTGCTTTTCACTTGCTTCATTCATTCCGACGACACAAGCGTGCCGTCAGTCGGCTTCTGTTTGAGGCATCAGTTCACGGAAGGCTTCATTCCACACAGATGGTGTTTCAGGAATGCAACTTTGCTAAAGACACTCAGGCTGTGCGCGTGGCCGTGCTTCTCTAGGGGCTTTTTGCAGCCTCCGACAATGCTGATGTAAGACAATCCACTGCTCCTCACTTCAGCATAACATTCCTCATTCCCTGAAAAAAGCACAGGTGTGCAGAGCAAAAAATCTTTTAAAGGAAAAAGACTCTTGCTTGCAAATTAAAACAATCCTGTAGCTTCTTGGTCTTGGCTTTTAACACAAATACATGGCACCAGGCAAGACTGCAAAGGCTGGCTCCATGGGAACTTAAAAAGTCTCATTATCTAGAGGAAGAACCTGGATATGTTTTTAATATACATTTTTGACTGCCAAACACCTGGAGAAGAGGGTCCAGCACAGACCAATGAAGATGATTAAGGGACTGGAGCATCTATCTTATGAGGAAAGACCAAGCGAGCTGGCTCTATTTAGCCTGGAAAAGAGAACATTGAGAGGGGATCTGATCCATATGTACAGATACCTGAGGGGTGAATGTAAAGAGGATGGGTGGTGGTCAGTGGCCAGTGACAGGACAAGGGGTAATGCATACAAGATGAAACACAGGCAGTTACACCTCCATATGAGGAAGAACTTCTTTCCTGTGAGGGTGACAGAGCCCTGGCACAGGCTGCCCAGAGAGGCTCCTTGTGGAGTTTCCTTCTCTGGAGATCTTCCAAACCCACCTGGATGCCACCCTGTGCCCCATGCCCCAGGTGTCCCTGCTGGAGCAGGGGGTTGGACTAAATGATCTCTAGAGGTCCCTTCCAACCTCAACCATTCAGTTATTCTGCGAACGCTGACCATCACCGAAGAGACCTCCCCATTCAACATTTCCAAAGAGGCTCAGGGGTCTTCAGTCCTGTAGAAGATGCTGAGCTGCTCGCTGCAGTTGCACAGGAACCCGTAGAGATGTGTCAGACATCATTAATCTGTTTGCCCCCTGACCCGGGGCTGGGGGCTGAGCGGTAGCGATGGCGACCGTGGCTCGACCTTACAGCGCTGAGCAACTTGAAAGCGCGGCGGTATTTGGGGTCACATTGTGAGGCGGAACAAAAGAATAAAGAAGAAATGTGACAGTTTCCTGGGAATTAGGGGCACCAAGTCAATTGCCCTAAAGCTTTATTGTTCTATGATAAGCCAGGCTCACCAAAATAATGTTTCAGCTATTAGAATAATAATAATAAAATAGAAAAGAAAAGAAAAGAAAAGAAAAGAAAAGAAAAGAAAAGAAAAGAAAAGAAAAGAAAAGAAAAGAAAAGAA
>JAWLRI010000928.1:123378-141786 GCA_034781795.1 Crypturellus tataupa | reverse complement strand
CCGCCCGAGCGCGGGCAGCGCAGGGGAAGCCGTGGAGGAGGGACGCGGCCCCCGAGTCGCGCGGCGGCCCCTGGGAGCGAGGGCCTCTCTCCGCCGCGGGGGTCGCGCGGGGCTGCGCGCCCGCGCGCGCCCGGGATGCGCAGAACAAAATGGTCTCGGGGCCGCGGAGGAGGGACGCAACAGGCCCCATCTCCTCCAGAAAGAAACACAGTTGGTTTTTTTTTCCTTCCGAAAAAAGGAGCTCCCTAACAGCCTTCCTGTGCTTGCCACGTCCCTACCTAGTTTTAATCAACTTTCCTGTTGTTTTCCATTTAATAATCGGTTGTCTGCCTCCTATAAACCCCTAGGAACTTCATCGGTTAAACTGCTTATAAATAAATACTTTGTTTATCCCTCCGAGCATCGTTATTTTCTGAGCAAAACGTTGCCTCGCGCTTGCTCGGGGTCGCCCCACTCCTTTGTTTTAGCAGCCCGGTCCTCGGATGCGGCCCCGGGCTGCAGCCTCGGGCAGAGCCCGGGTATTCCTGCACTTCCCAGAGCACAGCTGCCTCAGTCTACAGCATCTGGATTTGCTTCTGCTGATTCTCTTGCTTAATTCTTGAGGGGAAAGAAAAAAAAAAAAAAAAAAACACCAGAAACCCACGCCAGTGGCAAATAAAACTCCACTGTGCATCGAGCAACTGCGTTTGTGGCAGAGCCGCTCTGGTTACAGGAGCCCCAGTGCTGGTCTCTACCGCCCGCGCAGCCCTAGCGTAGCCAGGGCAAGTTGCAAGAAGTCTTGCAGACGTGTTGAAGCAGTGCTGCCCGCGAGGAATTAACTAATGCGGGGAGTGCTGGGAGCCAAGGGTTACTCATTTGGAGCGGGCAGAAGTCACTTCCCTTCTTACGGGGATCAATTATGGTCAGTTAACAAAGTAGAGATGAATATTTTATATGCAGTAGCAGTGATGAAATGCTGAATTACTCTGGGCAATTAAAGATTGCTGCTTCAAAAGGTATTCGGCTGAACTGTGAAATATGAGGGGAATTTCTTATTTCCACATAGGAAAGGAAGGTTCCCCATTTGTATTTTCATGCAAATTCTCTGCGCGGAAATGAAGTGCAGAAAAAAATACAAAATTTTCCATAGTTTAAAAAACAATGAATTATCATGACCTCAATTTTATTTCCTAAAATATACTGTCCAGGAAGATAGAAACATCAATTATGCTCACCCTCAATTATGCTCACTCTCTACTGACTGGGGATACAGCATCTTAATGAATATTTCTTTGAATCAGAGTGAGAAATGCATTTGTCAATTCAAGTGTACAGAGAATCATCTGCTGTGAGACAGAGAGCTGTATGTATTTTTCTTGCCATTATCTGCCACATTTTTCCTCACACTGAAGAGATTTGAATACCCTTCTTTCTCTCCCTCAAAAAATCCCTTTCAAGTTTCATTTAATTTATTCCAAAACTGTACAGAGCAGTCCTGTTTGAGATTTTTTTTCAGCTCCTTTACAAACAGGTAGACCCCATTTTATAGAAAGGCAATTCATACTCTAATCATGCTGTCAAGCTTTTCTATTTTTACCTACATTTAATCAATCTGTATTTTTTTCCCCTGTATTCTGTGCTTCTCTCATCCCAGAAACTGTGACAAACCCTTAGCACATATTTAATACCGAAGTTCTCACTGCTTTTTCATATATTTATATCACTTTCTTTAATTTGCAAGTGACCAGATAAGTAGCATAGTTAATAAACTCAGCATGGGAAATCAGATTCTGTACTCACTGAAACTCGCTGAAAGAGTGATTATTTTTTTCCTCCCCGTTTTGAGGCCGCCTGTTTTTCTCAACAGGAGACTTTGTTGTAATTAAAGCAGAGAAAACTGGACAGCAGCAGAAACATCTGACTTGTGGTTCCTAAAAGCACTGTTTTTTGTAGTGTGTACCACCCCCCAGTGGGCAAAAACTCTGTAGTAAACCCTCAGCAAGCTTTAATCTTCAAAAATAAAGCTTATACATTTCATAGCAAGAACAGAAATCAAGATGTGTTTCTTGGTTGTTTTTCCTTTTCATCTCCCCTTTGTAACCCATACCTTAAAGTTGAAAAATCCTGTGTAGGCAACGGTGACTAATCAAAGCAATTGCCAGAGTTTGCAAACTTTGCATTACAATTATTTGAAGTGGCTTCAGTTGGTAGATGGCCATCTTTGTCTCGCCTTGGAGCAGGAAACATCTATGCTAATGGCTAGTATTTCTGAAGCTTTTACAATCACTTCAAAGCACAATAGCGCACATAAGGATTAATTTATTATTGCTTAACATTTATTTTTAATAAGTGACAAAAAAAACCTACTTAGGGCAGGCATCCTGAAAAGCATGCACGTGTTGCGTCACTACAAAGTAAGTTCTTCCTATCAGAATTTAATCTTACAGCTTTACTCTACTCAAAGTATTGTGTTATATTTCAAGAAGCAAATTTGGTAATCAGGAAAAAGCTAACACAGTATTTCAAGATAAAAAAAAATGCTTTATGCAGATTCTGAGCTTTTTTTTTTAATATGTTTAACCTTTTGTTTCATTTCAACTGTAGTGCTAGAAGTTCTGTAGCAGGTACAATTCCCCTTAAATTTGTCAAGAGGAAAGATAGATTTTACCTTGAAACAATGGCAGTATTTGTTCTCTATTTTATTTTTTTGTTTGGTTTCAGCATAGACCGAGTTACTTCATCAGCAACTCTCAAAAGACAAAGCCAGAGCTGGCTACGCTCAAAGAGCACTAAACCAAAAAGCTATAGCACCCCCCTAGCCCCCAAAGTGCCTTTTTTTTTTTTTAATTTAAGTAATCCATGTGCAGCCTTCATTGTAGCAAGCAAAACAACTAAGTATAAATAGAGTACGAGACGTCTTTTCAACCAAATAATATAAAAACAGAAAAGATAAAAAAATTCAGGAAATAAATTGAAGAATTCTCAGTTCATCTGCATTCTTCTACAGCAAATACTGATTCTGCTCATTTTTATGCTGTACAAGAAAGGCCTACCCAGAAAAGGCATAAAGAAAAATAATCAAAATAGAGCCTTCCACAAGTTAAAATAAAATATTTTTCTGAGGGGGGAAATAAAAGAACCAAATTCCAGCAGCAGCGCAGAGGCACCCTAATCTGAAAAGCTCATAGCACTTTTAACAAAAACCTCTACATTCTTTAGCCCTTATAAAGACAGTTGGAGGGCCTTCTGCTTGCCTAACACTAAACAAAAGCTTGGGGGCACCTTCCTGAAATATGATGATCGTGGAAACTTCAGCTCCTAGACAGGGTGCTTAGAAAGCACGCTGCTGTCACTATCGACTAGCCCTGAGTAATACACTTAAGAAAACAAAGTATCTGCATTGTTTTAAGTGCAGATTAGTGCTGGGGACCTTCTGGAGAAACTCTGTGAAGTCCTCTGTGAAGAGGAACTGTAAACTGGACAGGCAGTGTATACAGTGATTTTTCAGTATTTTAGAAGATTATAAACATATTTTTGATTTCTAAGGCCTTTTGGATTCTAAATAAATGTGGAGGTAATACTGCAATAAAATTCATTTTTTATAATATAAATAAAAGTACACTGATTAAACACAGTTAGGAGGCTTATGAAATATACATTTTCTAGTATTAATTTAATTCCAAAAATTATTCTCATCATTTATAACCTAGAAATATTGGCTGACAAATTTTCTCCCTTCCCCTTGTTACATTGACTGATAGGTAGATGTAAGCCAGTGTTTTTCACAGCTGCCATACTTCCTGTCAGAGAATGCAGAAATATATTAGAAATTCAAATAAATTTTATGGGGCCTAAACTCAGGCAGCTCTATTTTCCTCATTTTGTTATCGTATCTTGGAAAGAAAAGATCTTTTTAGCACCATTTGCAGAAAAATGTTGGCTTTCCTAACATGCTAACACTCCTTGTCATTGCTGCTTATGCACTGGACAGCAGGCTCCCATATGTTATAATAAATAGTAAGGTCTTCTGCAGTTCATTTTTCTTGGGTAGTGCAAATTACCTTGAACATTTTAAAATAAAATGTGCCCCTGCTTAGCTATGCTACAGCGATAAGAACAAGTCTTGCATGTTGCCCCTCTGCAGTCTTGCACAGTGTCCCAGGAAAAGTAATTTAACTGTGCAATTCAGCAAACCCAATGAAAATAGTCAACTCAGAGTAAAGATAAGCACAAAAGCTGATGCTTAGTTGCTCACACATTACTGCTGTTAATGAATAAAAAGCACTTTTGCATTCAAAAATGAACTTCAACACCTACTTTCTAAAACTTATCTTTTTCTGCTCAGTTTGGAATTAATGGGTCTTTTCAAAGGCACGTATCCATGAAGCTTCCCAGTTTGATTTTGTGGAAACCTGGACACAGTGTCTGGACCCAGTGGGGGTCACTTTTCTTTTCATCCTGTGGGATCAGCTATAATGACTTGGTGTCAGGGAATATGCAGAGACAGCTCCAGAGGAGGAAAGTTGGAGCACGGCAGCAGGATTCCCTCCTTCTCTGTAGACAGATCACTGCAGCCTTTGATATGCAAAAACATTGTTTTCAGCTATGGCCCCAGATAAAATGTGCAAGATATCAAACAATCAAAACCTCAAGAAAACTCTTCTGTTTAGAAAAGAGATTGGGGGGTATGGTCTTAATCCACATTTTTGAAACAGTGTCATCTTCTCCAAAGAGATCTGCTTTTATTTTTCTTTCTTGTTTTCACATAATTTTGAGAGAAGGGATTAAAAAAAAAATCCAGGAACTTAATGAGCTTTAGTGCTTTCATTTTAATCCTACCTTTCCACTAACAGAATACTGGCAATAAATGAAGGGCTGCCTATAAAATGGAGTAAAGAGGAAAGAGTTTATAATCTCAAAAGGTAAAACAAATATACTCGATTTCTTGAGTGTAAGATGTATGCATATGAGAGCTTCTGTTTTGCTTAGTAGAACATTTTTTACAGTCTACTTCTAAAAGCTTTAAAAGTTCTAAAGAACAGCAATTTAATGGATCCTTTAAAATAAATTCTTAACAGTTTTTGTAGCCTTCAAAGGCCTGTTTAACAGCCAATTTATATTCCTACTCCACAATGTGTTTCCAGAAAATATCCTTCTTTACAACTTAATAGAGGTTCCAAAGAGATATCTCTTTTTAAATGGTTATTTCAAAGTTTTAGGAGTGGATTCTGGACTTTTCTTTTCACAACACTTTAGTAACGGGACTTTATTTTTTTATGGTCACCTTTCTTTTACAAAAAAATGAAAATAATTTGCATTTATGTCACAATAATTGTGTGCCAGTTTTGTATCACTCCAATTGCTGTAGTAGTATTACAGATCTATGCAACCAGGACTTCATGCTACTTGCTTGAAATAGCAAAAGACCATTTTAAAACAGAGACTCTGTTTAAATCCAGTACTTTATGATGGACCAGGAGCAACTCTCTAGTTATGCTCATATTATAGTAACTAAACAAGTACAAATGAGTATGCAATTTCTTTATAGCATTTTAATTCTATGGATCATTCTTAATTTATTGGACTACACACAATTATGAGAGGAAGAAACAAACGTTAAGGCTTTTTTATTTCAGATTCAACCATTTCTGTTTCAGACAGATGCAACCCACATGCTCTTAAGGAACATACACTTTGGTACCTCATTTGATGCCTCTTCACAATAGTCATATGAAGTATTCTAAGTTAAAATGCACCTTGTAAAGGAGGGAGAAAAAAGCTAGCAAAAGTGCAACAACACGAGACTCAATAGCATAACATGTACTACCAAACAGCTCTGTTTTGCTGAATTAGCAATACTTGGGAAAAAAAATGCTAGGTATATACAATAAGCATAGCTCAGTTTATATAAGGATGCAACACAGAGTGAGTACTCATGTCCATCAGGTATTAATTGCATTTTATTTTGTTTTTGTTTTTTTTTTTTTACCTTCACAGGAAAATCACAATTCAAGGAAAGTTTTAGAAGCAGAGCTTTGTTGGAAATAATATACGTGTTTCTTATGAAGAAAACCATTTGAATTAAAAAAAAATTCTACAGTAAAATAATTTGCATTCTTTTGCAAGGAGGAAATTCTTTCTGCTTTACAAATTCTGAAGTATCAAAAAGAGAAAGCTGGAAAACTGTTCTTTTAAGGAGGTGTGAATATATCAGGATTTAGCTATTGTACAGACTTTATACTTGGATAATTTTGGACAGAAAAAACACCCTGTTCCTGATCTCCTGAAGAGGCTACCATCATTCAAGCCTCAGCATAATGAATAGTTTCCATCATGTGGAGCTGAAATTACCACCTCTGACTACTACACTACAGAGAAGAGTTTGTGAGAAGTACAAAGAAAGTTACTCCTGTTAAAAGCATTAAACCAAACAAAAGAGGCTCTTCATTCACAGACTTTATATGAAGACAAAAATAGAAGTCTCGTTGCAGCCCAGTGACAGGAAGTTGAAGCTTTTCTGCTCCATGGCCTGGTGTGCTTATGTACCATGGTAAATCTTTGCTGGAATGTTCATTGAACATAGTGCCAGGAGGCTGGAAACAAACCTACACCAGCGAGGATCCTTTGAGTAGAGTCGAGAAGACACAACTAACTACATGGAGTAAACCACACAAAAGCAACACACAGGGAAAGAAATTTCACTTACTGGATACCTTTGAGCACAAAATTTACTCATACCTTTAAATACGGTAGGATCAATATTAATTTATTTTCTTTTTCATGCCTCAGAGAATAAAGTTCAATTAATAAGTGAACCCACAAGAGAGAAGGTCGTAACATCACGTAATGTATAGGTCATCTTACAGAAGTTCTCACAGCCGTAATTACGATAGTAATTGAATTATGTTGTCTTAAAAGCTATAAAAATGCTAATTGCTTGAGCTGAATCTACAAACACACTACCAAAGCACAGTCTAATTTCAGTCTCAGGAGTTAATTGTTATTATTCTACCCTGCACAGTTTGAACTAATAAGATGTAGAAGTGTGGTTAAACCTGTCAAATAGTCTCTTATTAAGAGTACTGCTTAGTAAGAAGACTTTTGAGAATGACAAATATTTAAACAGGGATTTTAGCATGTAATGAAGTATTCCATGCAGTCAACTAGAAAGTTTAGCTCTTAACAGTAATGCCAACTTTGAAGCTACCAATTGTTTCCTTCACCTTCCTGAATGTTCCAGTTTCAGAAACAAGCTCTTAGCCTATGTGAAATAACCAAGGAGACTCTGAGCTCTCGAAACCTGTAAGAGGCTTTATCTAGGCTGTGTTCTTTTGTTTGTATTCTCTACTTAGTAACTAATTACTCTTAGGACTCTTCTGAACCTACCACAGCGCTTCTGAGCTCAGAAAGGGTTTTATGGCTCACTTAGATAGTTGGCTGACTTGGGAATTACTTGTTGCATTTCAGATGTGGATTCACTTGGACTTTGACTTTAGCCCTGTGCTCACTCTATTCTCAGAAAATCCACAACACGATTTCAAATTAACATTTGAGAACAAAGATCATCTCTAGACATGAAATGTGGGGGCTCTTTAGAAAGAGCCTACTTGATTAAATAAAACAACTCTCAGATGAGACACAGTCGATTATATTGTTTAAAATTATTTCAAATTATAGCACAATCTGTAAATCCAATTGAGTTAGTACAGGCAGAAGTACAATGTAAGAAAAAAAGCACGATGTATTTACAGGCTTGAATTTTAGCTTCATATATGTGTTTCAGAAGTCTTCTGTAATTTTGAATTGTCATTGCAGTTTCTTTAATAATGATCTGGATAATTTTGTTTGTTTGATTTTTTAGATTGTTGAAGATCAGAACTGTATACAAATCTCGTCATTCCTGACCATGATTAATGTAACCTGGAACATCTTCCTAATTTGGACTAAAATAGGGCTGTTACTTGACATGGCACCTTATTCTGTCAGTGCCAAACCCTGCCCTTCAGTTTGTCGCTGTGATGTGGGTTTCATATACTGTAATGATCGCGATTTGACATCTATTCCTACAGGAATCCCAGACGATGCTACCACCCTGTTCCTTCAGAACAATCAAATAAATAATGCTGGGATTCCTTCAGAACTGAAGAACTTGCTTAGGGTGGAAAGAATATATTTATATCACAACAGCTTAGATGAATTCCCCACGAACCTCCCTAAGTATGTTAAAGAACTGCATTTGCAGGAAAACAATATAAGGACCATTACTTATGATTCACTTTCCAAAATTCCTTATTTGGAAGAACTGCATTTGGATGATAATTCAGTTTCTGCTGTTAGCATCGAAGATGGAGCTTTCCGGGACAACATGTATCTCCGACTTCTTTTTCTGTCTCGAAATCACCTTAGTACCATTCCCTGGGGTTTGCCTAAAACCATAGAAGAGCTACGCCTGGATGATAATCGTATTTCCACAATTTCAGAGCTGTCCCTTCAAGACCTTACAAATCTAAAACGCCTTGTTTTAGATGGAAATCTTCTAAATAATCATGGATTAGGAGACAAAGTCTTCATGAATTTAGTCAATCTTACAGAACTGTCGTTGGTCCGCAATTCCCTTACAGCCGCACCAATAAATTTACCCGGAACAAACCTAAGAAAGCTTTATCTACAAGAAAACCACATAAATCGCGTGCCACCTAATGCCTTCTCTTACCTAAGGCAATTGTATCGACTGGATATGTCCAATAACAACCTTAGCAATTTACCTCAGGGTGTCTTCGATGATCTGGACAATATCACTCAGTTGTTTCTCCGCAACAACCCATGGCACTGTGGGTGCAAAATGAAATGGGTTCGTGACTGGCTGCAGTCACTGCCTTTAAAGGTTAATGTACGCGGGCTGATGTGTCAGGCACCTGAAAAAGTACGTGGAATGGCTATCAAAGACCTCAACACCGAACTCTTTGATTGTAAGGACGAGGGTATAATAAGCACCATCCAAATCACTACCGCAGTACCAAACACGCTCTATCCGGCCCAAGGACACTGGCCACTTTCGGTGACCAAACAGCCAGACATAAAAACTCCCAATCTGAATAAGAACTACAGAACCACAGCAAGTCCAGTACGCAAAATCATTACAATATTTGTGAAATCTGTAAGCACGGAGACTATTCATATCTCTTGGAAAGTTGCACTACCAATGACAGCATTAAGGCTGAGCTGGCTCAAGATGGGTCACAGCCCTGCCTTTGGATCTATAACTGAAACCATAGTTACAGGGGACAGAAGTGACTACTTGCTCACAGCCTTGGAACCAGAATCACCATACCGGGTATGTATGGTTCCAATGGAGACCAGCAACACTTACCTATCAGATGAAACTCCCGAATGCATCGAGACCGAAACAGCGCCCCTTAAAATGTACAATCCTACAACCACCCTGAACCGAGAGCAAGAGAAAGAACCTTACAAAAACTCCAGTTTACCTCTGGCTGCCATCATCGGTGGCGCAGTGGCCCTAGTAGCCATCGCGCTGCTGGCGCTGGTGTGCTGGTATGTGCACAGGAACGGATCCCTGTTCCCGCGGAACTGTGCGTACAGCAAGGGCCGCAGGAGAAAGGACGACTACGCAGAAGCAGGAACTAAGAAGGATAACTCAATCCTGGAGATCAGGGAGACTTCTTTTCAGATGATACCCATCAATAGCGACCAGGTATCCAAGGAGGAGTTTGTAATACACACCATATTCCCACCTAATGGAATGAATCTGTACAAGAACAGCCACAGTGAAAGCAGTAGTAACAGGAGCTACAGGGACAGTGGTATTCCAGATTCAGATCATTCACATTCATGATGTTGAAGTAAATGAAAGACTGATGGGATTTTTTAAACAAGAAAAGACTGACTTTAAGGGTTGCTGTTCTACTGCAAAACACTGGATTAAGAGAACTGACAAAGCAATGTACTGTACATTTGCCATATAATTTATATTTAAGAACTTTTTATTAAAAGTTTCAAATTTCAGGCTACTGCTGCGATTAATGTAGCGGGGATACCTGAGAACAATTCTATATTTTAGTATTTTTTAGTAATTTGTACTGTATTTTCCTTGCTAATATTGAAGTTACAGACCATTTAACTTTTGTGTTCTACTGAGTAAGATGACTTGTTGACTGTGAAAGTGAATTTTCTTGCCGTGTTCAGCAGTCAGAACATTCATCTGAGATCCTTGTAAGTGTAAGCACAGGCCATTTTTCATTTTGGTATTAATAAAATAACGTTAAACCTGCCAAACCAAGAAGATGAAGAAGTGGTTGCAAAAACTCACAGACTATAATGTTGGGTCTATTAAATCTGTAAACCACAATATTCAATAAACGAAAGTGTGTGTAGTAATGGGCAATATCAGCTGTCTGGATATATCCATTCTACAGTAGCAAGATCCAATTTAAAAGATAATCATCTAAACAGTTATATGCATGATACAAGATATTGATGAGTAAAAAAAAAACCTAGGTTCCCACAAACTCAGAGGGTAGATACAGTTTAGAGTTAGATTTCTGGTTACCTAACCCAGCTGTCTGCTTATTGTAGAGAAAACAGTGCAGGATGATCCCAGGCCTCTGGGAGGCAAGGGCAGGAGGACTAACAAAGAAAACACTCAGAGAGTTGGAAACAGGAGATGTATTGCAAACACATAAGGAAAAAAATGAGGAGAGGAACAGGCAATACAGTCAAGATCCCAAAAGAATTTAGTCCCAAAGGTAATCGGTATAAATTCTAACTGTGGAAATACAGCAATATTTTAAGGCACACGTACTCAAATGCAGTACACAGATGCTTATTAAAAGCACTATCATTACAGTCAGGAATACTGCCCATTACTGTCACAATTTTCCAAGGCAAAATGTTTCTTTCTGGCTTCCTACTGAACTATGAGCTACTCTTGTTTAAACCCCAAGCCACTGTGTTGCCATAATCATTTATTTCTTCACCTAGAAACCAAAGTGCTTTGTATGCCCTTTGGCCAGTCTTGTATGTGCCTTGATCCAACGCTACGTGTATGCAGCTTGCTTTTTTTTTTTTAAAAAAAAAAAAGGAAAAAGGAATAAAAAATAAAACACCCACTTTTTCATATCTAAGTTAAATATGAAAAATATTGGTTTACTGATGAATAAAGTTGAAAAAAGTAGTACAGAATAATGTGTTTTGCTTTTCCTGGATGTGCACTAATGCAGTTAGGGTATGAAACACATGGTCCAGGCACCTCCAGTGCAGTGAGGGTAAATCTGCTCCGGAGCTCCTGCTTTCCACACCGACAGCTTTGCCTCTTTCTTGGTTCAGCAGCCTATCACACTATCAGGTTGTTCTTTTTTAATTGTGATTATTTACTGTGCAGACAAGTCATCACAACTTCAAAGTGTATCAACAATGAAGAGAGCGAAGCTGTGGAGTTACAACCCTCAGATACAACGGAGTCTTTCAACTACAGCACGAAAAAGGATATACAAATACCCTTCTGACAAAGAATGTATACTCAGTGCAATTCAACTTCTTGAAGAGAATTTTAGTAATGCCTGGGCTGTCCATTTCCACAAAAGTGGCATGGAACAGAAGACAAAAACCAAAAGTTACACTGAGATGGATGAATTCGACAGGGAGCCACCCAATCATGCCGACCGCTTCTCCCCAAGCCTCCCATGTCATGGGTGGGCTCTTAAAGCTCCCCTCGCCAGGACTGCGATTCCCAAGCAGTGCAGGAGGGCCAGGCTACACCTGGAGTAGCTCTGTGCTTAGCTGCTGGCTTCACATAAGCACGTTGTCTGCAGCTGCAGCGCTGACCGGATTCAGGGGGTCAAAAGCAACAAGGCGCATCTCACTAAATGGCTATGGGCACGGTTCTGTATATGCACTAAGCAGGACTATTTTACTGAGTTTTTCCCTCAAAAATCGAATCTACAGAGAGCCTGTGGAGCCTCATTATGTTCTTCTGCAAAAAGCCACCTGCATAGTGAACATGAACAAAAGCCAACGCGCATGGAGGAGACAGACTGGTTTTTCTTCACATAAACCAGCATAGAAGGAAACTTCTTTGTGAAATCCAGTCCATAGCAGGGTCATTGACAACAGAGCATTATTTTGCCATCAGCCCTCCAATACCAAAATTAAATTGGTCTTGCTGGATTATCAAACTTTGGGGAGCATTTCACAGAAAATCTCGCTTAGTTGAGTCCAAATTTGTGTTGTGGAAAGGGCAAAAGAAAACTCCGTGAGTATCACCCCAAGGTAGCCTAATAATGGTGCATAAGAGGATTCTAATGAGGTGATTATAGGGGCTATAAAATGTTACCATTTGGGAAAAAGAAGTTTGAGTGTGAATCTGAAGTACAGGCACATTTTCAAGTCATATTTGTGTACCATGAGCCAATAGTATGCAAATCCAGCATGACTTCAAGCAATTGGCCTAGGCATTCTAGGTTTACTTCCACCAAAAAGGGGGTGAAAAAATGCATAAATGGTTCCTATTCTCTCTGGAAAATCAGGCAAGGTTTCCAGGGAGAGGTGGTATCTTCCTGATCCTGTTGATATCATTGCAAAAAACCTGGCACATTCACGCATGCAAAATCTGCCTCAGGTTCTACAGCAACTTTTAAAGAATGGGCATTGTATTAAAGTGGCAGGTAGAATATTACTTCCCAACTAGAGTAAATGCATCTTGTTTTTCTTCTACTATTTACCCAAATTTCCATGCCATGTTATATGTCTGTCTCTTCATGGCTCTTCTGCTAATCGTGGCACTCCAGCTTTATCAGGCAATGCTCTCCCACACCACGGGGAAATCCACTCTTTCAAACAGTGGGTATGTATCTGGACAAATCACACTGAGACAATCACACTGAGCAATTTACTCGCATATATCGAAATAAAATTAATTCACATCAAATTTCTCTCAATCTTCTATTTCCCTGTTACTTCTGTGTGCTGTTAAATATTTAATCTTATATATAAAGGAATAGATATTTTTCCCCCAATATAGCCTAAACATACATGCAAAGTTAATTTAATCAGCATCCTCCATATAAAATTGTTATGCCAAGTATTCCTTTTTTATTGACCCTTTTTTGATTGATAATCCTTCCCTGAATTGCTCAGTGTGCTGTTTAACCCAAAAGTTGACTCCAAAAAACCCACAGTACTTTGGAAATCATGTTCATTTTGCCTCTAACTTCCACAGCTAAAGCTGCTTCGTTTGTAAGCTCTTGTTTCCTGTTGTTTCCTAGCTTTGTACAACAGCCTGAAATGCAACAACCGCTGCCTTCTCTCATTGCTCCACCAGCATCCAAGTGTTCTGGTCTGGGATGGAGCTAGCAGGCCTAGCGGTACTGCCCGAGTCAGCATGCAAGCTCTGTTGTGCCAATACTGTACCGGCTGGATGGAGAGCAGCAAAGCCAATAAAACAAGCAAAACTAATAAAGCCTTACTTCTTAGTAAGATGATTTACTTATTACAAACACACTGAGCACATGGATCCCAGTAAACAGCAAGACAGCCTCTAGTTCAGAGCAAGGATCATGGGCATCTGCCACCAGGCACAACAGGTCCTGGCTCGCGTCACCACGGTGCTTAAACCCTCACTGTGGATCATTCCATCCCTATCATGGAGCACCAAAGCATCTCAACGAAATTGGTAACAAATATGGAAAGAGCAAGCGCAAAACCATTGTGAACCTTTGGGTTTTCTTAGAATGAAAATAAGATGGAATCAATGTACAAGCCCCCTCAACACCATATTGCTACAACACAAGCTAAAAATACCTTTTATTTTTTCCCCTTAATCAGAACCTGAACTTTCTAGCTCAGTAGGGGCACTAATAAATAAGTAATAAAAAGTGCTAAATAGGGCTAAATTAAAACTGAAAATATCTATTATTATACGCTGATAATCTGTGCTGAGCAGCCCTCTTAAGCAATCAAAAAAGAGAAAAAATAAAATCATGGCCAAGTGCTAGCATACATTCCTATCTTTCAGTTTTCTGAACCTAAGAGATATCTATCTAGAGAGGCAGGAATGGAAGGATTAACTGTTCCAATTTGAGGGATCGCTTAATGCTGTTTAATCGTTAAATATGGGGAACATCATTTAGAGAACTCCAAAGGGGATATATAATGTATATTTTAAGCAAAATAATAAAATATTAATAAGATAGAAACACACATCCAATTTATGTAATTCAAATTTCTTCTAGCGGTGCTAGCCTCCAATAAATACCCACAATATAACTAGGGTTTTAGGTGAAGTCGACTGCTTTTCAAGAGGTGTGTTGGTCTTGGGTTTTTTATTTATTTATTTATTTTTTTAAAGGAACAGAAGCATAAGTCATTTAACTCCAAAGCTTCCAATTTTTGTCAAATATAAAAGTGTATTGGTTGGCACAATTTTAACTTCATGTCTACCCTCCTCAGCACATACTTATGGCAGGCTCACATGGTTAAGGTAGCATCCCATAAGCTTTTCCATCTCTTCTTACAATAATGCTTTATAGAATTTAAACTTAAAGTCTTGTTTTTGTTAGAAGATTTGCACTAGAGAGTAATTGCCCAGTTTTCAGCATTATAGGATCCCATGTAAAATTCAGGAGTGCAAGGGAGCCCGAGGAAGCCTCTTTACCTTGCACTTTACTGCAGCTCTGCCTGCGTCCCAGGAATGAGGATGGTAGGCAAAGGATATAAAAGGTTGCTTTAGAACTATTGCTCCAGAATGATATCCCAAAACTTAGCCTTTATAAGCCCTAGAGCGTTTTAAATGTTGTTTATTCCACTACACGCTCACCCCCTATTTAAATTACATTCACGACAGAAACATTTTTCACATTGCAATCCCGTAATAAAAAACAAGTGTGAAATTGGCCAATCTGTTTTTCTTTTCTACCCAGATTTAGTAACAGTAACGATGCAGATGGCTGCAGAAACTCGCTTTTGTTGCTTTTTGTTTGTTTACCTGGTTTTAATAAGCTTTGCAAGAAAAAATCCAGACATTTATTTTTGAAGCCCCACAGAATAATGTCCATAATGAAAATAAGATCATTAAGAGACAGAAAGCTATATAGTGGTAAAGTGCTAACATAGCAAGTAAACACAATTTTAGGACATTAGCTGATAATGCAAAATCTCTGTGCCTAATGCCTTTAAAACAATTATTTTACTGTAACAACTTTCTAATGGTATGTTAGCTATTCTGTCTATTAAAACCCTTTATTTCCTCCTGCTGTGGAGAAAGAAATGACACACAGGAAACAACAGGCAAAAATCAGTAGTTCCAAATCTCTGAAATTACCCTGGCTTAGGTAACTCACCACTCAAAGGCCAAACTAAGAGAAAAGTTGAGCACGGAAAACGCCACAGAAAGATGGTGCTACACACACAAAACAGCGCAAAACTCTTCCAAAAGAGTTTGCAATTAGGCAGTTCAATCCAAGCTGGGCACATCACAGAATGTTTACCCTGGATATCACCATTACCTGAGTTTAAAGACACATAGTTCTAAGAAAAAAAAAGCAAAACAAAACAAATTCCTAGAAACTCTTGACATTCCTACTTCCCTCGTGCCCTATGTTTTCATGGAGAAGGTCCAAGTAATTGAACAGCATCAATTAAACAAAACATTGGAGGACAAGTACAACACCACAAAGCAACTTATATGCAGCTTTCCAGCCCCTGAGGATTGAATAATGTTGAAAGAAGGAACAGCTCCTTGGTTTACCAAGGTTCTTCCATGTCAATGAGCCTGTCCGTCTTCTGCATTATTTCCTTGCCTGGGATCCAACAGATTTTGAGGCTGCTCCGATTAGCACATTACCCTGGTATGGACAGAGGCATTAAGAGGAAAATGCAGCCAAATCTGCAATCCAACACAGTAACAGGCACTACTCCAAAATCTGAAATCTATGTCAGACCTTAAAAAGAAATTCAAAAATGAAACCACAAATGACAGTTTTCAAGCATGGATATTTGGATCTAATGCACAGTTTTATCTGTAAAGGAAATTTCAAGGTTTGTCTATCTGAATTCATACCTGATCTCAGTTATCATCTGCTTTAAACCCTGTAGCTGTCAACCAAACTCCTTAGGCAACTTGGGAACATTTTTCATTTTCTCGGCTCATTGCCAACTTATGTTGGGCCTTGCAGCTCCCATTCAGAAGTATGCATTGCTTTCAACGTAGAATATAATTCTGTCTCTCGACAGAAAAAAATATTAAGGTCTTTATAAATAGAAGTATAAGAAAGTACACATATTTCCACCCTGCAGCTCATTTCTAAGGCACACAAGCTATATATGCATCACTGATGCTGTAGCAATTAAAACTTACAACTTTATATAAAATTCAGTGTCTTCTTATTTTCTCTGTTGTTAACCACTAACTTGATTAGTATTTGTATCACACTAGTAACTGAATATTAAAAACACAAAGAAATAGTTTGTCAATTTGACTTTTAGAGTACTAAAGAGAAAGAAAAGGACGAAGATGCATTAAACTAAGATGTGAACTGGGGGGAAATAAAAGCATGCCACAATATGCTGCAGAATGACAAACCCATTTCACAAAACAATTCACACTGGCAAAACAAGAATGTTTGGCACTCCTCATGCAAGTAATGCATCTGGTTCCCAAAGCAACAACATCATGAGGAGTAGAGAATCTGTTTTTTTGATACGGATGTAACCGTTATATCCGTGTCCCACAGAGGATCCCACGTTGATCTGATGAGATCGGCGTTGGCTCTGCGTGCCCTCCCAAGCGCTGCACTCTGCTCTGAGTTTGTGTCCTGTAAAGGCAGCTCAGGAGCCCGACGGCAGAAGCAGCTCTGCATTCCAGCCCAGGGGCTTCTTCACAACAGGCTCAGCTCTGCCAAGCTGCTGACATCAGCACATTTTTAACCGGAAATTCACTAGGGTTTTTTTAATCATTTCTGAGCGAGAACTGCATGATACAGAACTCCTAACGATACAGAATGCACTCTCACTTTCACATCAAATAATGTTGGGTTTAAATTAAGAAATATTTATCGAAAGTACCATTGCCTGTCCTTATGCTAATAAAGACTAATCTTTTAATATAATCACTCAAATCAATTTAGACACAGGTAGCAAGTTGAATGCTCCAGTCATATCCTTGCGCTGAAGAAACCCCCTTTGGGATTATGTAAAACTTCTGCAGCAACAGAAAATTCCAGTGGCAAACTACTTTGCAAGGAGAGATTATCAGCAAGTATGACAGGTCTTTCAGAAAACAAATATTTTATTCTGCTTTGTTTATAAGCTACAGTGAGATACTGTGTGAAACGCATATGCAACAGGTTTTGTTCCACCTTTTAAATCTGAGCATTTATTACTACTATTTAAATCAAAGGCCTGTGTGGAAAAAATGGGGTGGCAGAGAAAAAGAGGTTTTGTCCCCTACAAGGAAGGAATCCTCTGTACCTGCACTCACCCATGCCAGGTGTGGCCAACACAGAGCTGCATTTGCTGTTTCCTCTGTGCAAAACAGGCCAGGGATCACTTTTTTAGTCATTTTTGCATTTGTAGGAAGCTGCCTCTGAAGCGGTTTAATCAGAAAAGCAAGATAAGAGACCAGAATTTAAGAATATTGCAAATATCTGCAGTTTCTTAATGCTTTGAATTGGAAAAGAATGGGCCCCCTCAGCACAGGACCTGCAAAGCAAATGAAAAATTGCCAGCGTTTCCCTGAAACACAACAGGGCAGCAGCTGATTGCTACACTTTTACTCCAAAGCAGGCCAAAGAGAGGGTCAGAGAGCTCTTAGAGAAATTTGACATCCATAAATCCATGGGCCCTAATGGGATGCACCCCACAGTGCTGCGGGAGCTGGCGGTTGTTATTGCTAAGCTGCTCTGCGCCATCTTCAAAAGGTCCTGGAGAATGGGGGAGGTGCCAAAGGACTGGAAGAAAGCCTATGTCACACCAGTCCGCAAAAATGGCAAGGAGAATCCAGCCAGCCTGACCTCCATCCCCGGAAAAGTCACGGAACAGCTCATCCTGGCTGTTGTCTCCAAACATGTGGAGGACAAGAAGGTGTTCAGGAGTAGTCAGCACGAATTCACCAAGGGGAAAATCATGCTTGACTAACCTGATAGCCTTCTATGATGGGATGACCAACTAGATAGATGAGGGGAAAGCAGTAGATGTCTTATACCTGGATTTCAGCAAGGCTTTTGACACCATCCCTCACAAATCCTCCTGGCAGTGAGGGATAGATGAGTGGATGATGAGGTGGACTAACAACTGTCTGGATGGCAGCGCTCAGAGGGTGATAATCAACAGTGCGGAGTCTAGTTGGAGGCCTGTGGTTAGCGGTGTCTCCCAGGGGTCAGTCCTTGGTCCAGTCCTGTTCAATTTATTCATCAA
>JAWLRI010000928.1:83129-113489 GCA_034781795.1 Crypturellus tataupa | reverse complement strand
AAAAGGAAAAGGAAAAGGAAAAGGAAAAGGAAAAGGAAAAGGAAAAGGAAAAGGAAAAGGAAAAGGAAAAGGAAAAGTTTAATTTAAAGCAAAATTCATCTTTAAGGCCTCATCGATACTGCCATCAATTTTTCACTGATCTTTAATCACCATTTTTAAGAGCTACTTGTATTTGGAAAATCCAAGCCTATTGTTTAGAAGCTCGAGTAAATATTTGTAAAGCATTAAAATGGATATTTTTCCTTATAGTCTAAAATATGTTCTCCCACAGGAAGTAATTTTCTACATTTTATCCTATTTAAAAACAAATCTATTGTGCTTAGGTCAGTATCAGAAATAAGGGGCTATACAATACCTGCCTGTGTAAATACCACAAGAAATGTTTTCAGAGAAGAATTCATAAAATGTAAGAAGTGCTTACAATATCATTAAGATAATGGACTTCAGGAAAGAGAAATAAGGAAATGCAAAACTTATTAACTAAAAAAAGTATCATTGTAAAGAGGATCTTAATGCATGCAACCACAACAGGTTTTATTTGGCTTTGTTGCTCTTCTGGTAGAATTGTAATAATATGTTCAATATTGTATAAATTTTTTTCAGCTGTGTACCACAGTTGAAAACCACAAGCGCATGCAGAGGATGAAACCTCATGCTACCAAAAGCAACGGAATTTTTTATTTTGGGTCAGTTTGAAAATTTTACACTGAAAGTTTTTTTTTAAAGGAGACTCTTCTGAAGCATGAAGAACTTGTTATTTCTCAGAGCGGCACAGTTTGCTGCGATGCTTCCATGCTGCACACTGCTCTTTTTTCCTGAAGAAGGTCAGGAGCTGGTGCTTGAACACCAACACTGCTGCCCTGAACTACACACGCTCACCCCGAATAACCTGCAACCACAGCCCAGCCACCATCCTTCACACCAGTAAGCAGGTGCCCTCTTTCCAGCCTTTTCAAGCGAACATCTGCTGGAAAAGTTCACACTGAAGGACAAAACTTACAGCTAAGCAATTTAACTTACTGTGCAACTTCAATTCATCTACTAAATGAACTAGAGAGCAAGCTTCCCAATGAGGAAATGAAGTACTCAGATTAGTCAGTACAGAACAGTATCAATAACAATCTCTAAGCATCTCCCTCCTGCAGGCCAGTGTAGGCCCACTAACACCCTTCAGATGCTTGAGGTTTTATACAGAGAACACCTTGGGTTTGGTCAGCAATCGCCCTCCATTCACTCTAGCATCTACATTATTGTAATTAAATTCTTCCATGTTCCAGGATTACTTGCAAATAGATTCATAATCTATTTCAAATAGATTTCAAATAAAGTCATAAATTCAGTGTTTGCCTTTTTCAAAAAGGCTATTTAGTAAATTAGTAAGAAAATCTTTAACATGAAATGTAATAAACCTTGCACATTCTTGAAGATTACAGGATTTTCTAAAGATACTGCAATTACCCTTCACTGCTTTGGAGTGCCTGTGTCTTCAAAGCCCACGTTGCTACCAGCTCCTGTAGCCAGCAAGAAATTAATATTCAGACTTTGAAAGAAATGTTACAGTTTGTTACAGCAAAGTTTGTATACAAGGAAGAACGTGTTAGAAAATGGGAAAATTACATTAACTGTGTTCCCAAATTGCCACACTGAGCATTGCATATTAATGTATTAACATTTGATTTTAAAATAAGCATGTGCTAGTGAAAGCCAGGACCACAGCACGAGAGCGGATGCTATCCAAAGCTGCACAATTGCTAAGCAAAAATGACTGCAGATCCTTGGCATTTGCTCATCAATGAGAACAAGCACATTGAAATAGATCCTAACTATGACAAGACCAAAGGGAAGTTCTATCACATAAAAGAGACTCGAAAGAAATAATTTTTTTCTGCTAAAACCTGGAGGATTAAAAATATATATTATATTCCAGAGTCAAAACTGTGAGGAAGTTTTAAAAATATAGATCGAAGTCAACTCTTCATTTCACAATAGCCAACAGAATCCAGTTTTCCAGTTGTATATAGAAAAAAAATTAGATTGTCTCTCTTACCATCATCAATGAAAAGATGTTTGCATATCTGAAGTCATATCAGTTGATGGTAAATGTGGGGACAGGCAAGTATGTCACTGTTTAAAGGGAATCTCATTCTCCTCCATCCCACTTGACTGCCTTAAACTTCCCACAGCTCCAGGAATCAAACCTCAAACAAGTGCACAGAAGGGGCCCAACTCTCAACTGCATTATCAGTTTTTGTGGCAAAATACATCCTAGTACTGCTTGCGTACTCGTGGTCATGGCAGCCAAACATTTTAAAACATTCTATTTTGCACATACACTATATTTCTTTTTAAAGTTTCATTTTAAAGTACATCATGTAAGCAATAAAATAATTTAAACAGCAGTAGAGAAACTCAGCAGTAGAAAAACGTACTGTCTTTCCTTTGTGTGCTGTACTCCTCTGGGATACGCCACTATACTTCAACTGTAGCCCGAGCAAAAATCATCTGATTTAATTCTACTATAGTACTAAGTCACAATACTGAATACACAAACACACACATATATATATACACACACACAATTATATATATACACAAACATATATATCTTCCTATATATAAAATAGGTCATTTACGACTAAATGAAACAAGAGCCTGGAAGGCTCTTGTATAATTCTTAAGCATGCGTGTGTAATTTCTAACGCTAATATTTTATTCAAAAATGATTAAAAGTGCCTGAATTTGAGGGTAATTACCAAAATTTGCTCCATTTGTCCATTGGAAAAATTGAATTCAATTTCTCTTGCAATTTGAAGCTAACAGTGACAATCGATGCTTACCAAAGCCAGAATCAGTAAATCCTCGACAGAAGCAGGATTTGAAGAATCCAAGAAAGCACTGTTCCAATCTGCTTCATTTTTATTGACATAGAACAAAAGATTTTTTCTCTGCAAAACCACCAAGTTAATACACTGTTAATTGAGGGTCCACTAGTCTTTACAGAAACCCACCTAAGAGGTGGTGATAATTAGATGGAGAAAAGTAAAGAAAGTCAGTGCTCTACCCTAGTACTTCAGGGACTCAGTAGCACAAGTTATTTTTGCATTATACTAAATCAACTCTATTTTTCTTGGGGACAATTTCATACAAACATCCAGCAACAGAAAAGCCAGATACATAATTACATACTCCAAGGGAATGAATGCTTTGTAACATAAAGAGACAGATGGCTTCATTTCAAATTCTGCACTGCCCTTTTTTGAAGTTCTGCTGTAGTTTAACTTGTTTGTTTGCATCTGTCAGCATATTTTGTGAACTATGTGCCTGCTGAGTAGAAAAAAAATGTTTAGTTTTTGAGATGGGAGCAGATTTCACACATTTATCATAATAATTCTGTAAATTGAGATACAACTATTTTCTCATTAGGAAAAAATTGAAGTATTACATGATTTTATTGCCTTGCAATCAACAAAAACAAAATGGAGCATTTCAAAAGGTGCCTCTGGAACAGCACTCGGGTGAGCTCTTGCTGAACTCCGGCAGGTGCCCTTTTTCCTTTGAATAAATATAGTATTTGCAGCTAATTGGAATAACCTCATCTGGGACAAACAAAACAACTTTCCTACTACCACATTCCAGCCCCAAAACCCAAACAAGAGTTATCAGATTTAATAATTCACATGGATTTCACCTCATTTCCTCTCATGGATTTCACCTCTATTTCCTACAAAATAATTATCACGTATGTTTTCTGCTCTGTGAGTATCCTCCGCACCATATTATTGCGCTCTGTGTGGTCAGGAACAATTAAAGACTCTCATTAGGTGAAAACAATGCCCCATTAGCTGTAAAAGTTCCCCCTTGCCTTTCCTCATGCCCAAGCCTTTCCTGGGTGCTCGGGGGTGGCAAGGACCCACGTTACCCATGTCCCCCCTGGGCATTCACGTTGCAGACGCATTGAGTTCACTTGGTTGGATCCTGCAAAGAGATGATTTCTTGTCTTTTCCTCAACCCTCTCCACCAAATTAATGAAGAACAGAGCAAGGAAACAGTATGTTCTAGCTTAACAACTCTATTAGCAGAATTTCTTTCTGCAGCTCGTGACAATTATTTACTTGGGAGAGAATATCAGATTTGTATTCTGCACACACACATAAGCACAAACCTCTTGCCAGCAGCCAGGAGGAAAATTTTCACACCAGCTATGCTACAGAAAATGCCACTTGGCTTTGAACAAAATACTGCACTAATAACTGAAATGCTGCCTTCTCCCTTCATCCACATTTGTGTGCCTGCGTGCTTTCATGACAATAAAAAATACAGAAATCTTGAAAACATTTTTAGATCCTCCTTCCTTGTGGCTCAATATACCCTTCACGAGCAGTTTTAGCATTGACAAATATGAACATTTTGGAGTGAACTGCTATCTGAGATAGTCTGCAAATAATGATGTTACTTGGATGCGAAGGAATAATAAACAATGATTTTTTTTTTCTTCGAATGTATATTAACAGATATATTTATGCATTTCAATTTAAAAAAATCCATCCTGGCGATGCTGCAAGCCTGTAACAGCAGTACAAGAGCTGCCACTGGAAGCGTCCCCATGGTGCCTAGGGCACCTCTGCTAGCACACGGAGCACTGTGCCAGGTTAAGCGCCCGTTAAAATGCTGATCCACGTGGCAGGAACACGGCTGGAGCGCTGACTCCCTAGCACAGCACTCAAGAGCCATACGGGGCTCCTCAACCACCAGTGCAATAATTTCATTTCAGAGAGCAGTCTAGCTTTCAGTGGAAACTACTTCCTTAGCAACTACAGAAGCAAAACCTTAATTATTAAGAATAAAAAGGAAAAAATACAGGTTCTACAGCCAGTCTCACAGCACCACTCTATTAAACTTAGGCACGCTACCCTGCAATAGTCAGGTTTTGCTGCTGCTCTGACACAAAGCAGGTAAACAGTTGCTAAATCACCGGTGTGTGAGGAGATAAAGCCATTTATATATTTTTATATAGGATAAGATTTCTAGCAGCGTTCAAGTCCCACTTTGGCAATTTGATTTTTAATCTCTTTCCACCTTACTCCGTCAAGCTGAAAAGACGACATGTCAACCAGTGGACTTAATTTCTGTTCTCATCTGCTCCTACATTAGGCAGATGTCAAGTCAGGAAGAATGGTGTCAAATAACCAAAAATTAGTAATAATTAACCAATAACAGTACAGATTGTCTGAAGAGACCCATTTCTTCCAAGTGGTAAATTATTTTTTAATTATCCCATCGAGATGCATGCTTCTAATTGCAGATACTCAAAGCAAGCAAAAAAAAATTCTGCACTAGGGAAATGCCAAATTATTAGTAACTGTGCAACTTTCTACATAGGTTTTGAAAAAGAAAAGTAATAATAGATCTTTTCAATTAGAAAAGGAATCTCCTGGAACACTTTTTCATTGATGCAGGTAAGGCTGAAATTGAACTGCACACAGAGGATAATGAGATTGACAATTCAATTTATAATGTCCAAATAAGCAATTTTGGTGAAGTTAAAATAATTGAAACCAGAACCACTCGGAAGGTGCAGATATAACAAAATGAAATGCATTTTAAGTAGCAGACATAATTTATTAACTCAACAGTAGACAAGCTCAAAATATGTCTATTCATTTTGCATATGAGAAGCACTTAACACATTCCAAATTTTACAGACTGCAAATCACTCCTGGACCCTTTACTCCTCCTTTAGATGAGGAGGAGGGAAGAATTGAATATTATTTAGCGCCTGGGCATGTAAAGCTTATTTCAGTATATAATTCACATTATATACCTTCACACCTTCACGTTACCAGTTCCTGCATACTATGGGCAAGGCACTGAAAAAATCCCACATTCTCAGTGGGTCTTGGCTACCACCTCAGTCATCACCATTTTGGAAACAAAACACTTGCCACAGCTTTGGAGCAGAGCAGCCAAAAATAAAAAGTGTATGCGTCTGTGTGTGTATAAAACACATATATTTTCATATTCAGTGATCAGCCAAATACAGTGTAGCTGTGTATGGCTGTTCCCTAAACCGCTCAGGTGAGCAACAAAACAAATGGCATAAGCAGCACCCACAGCTGTTTATCTTCAGGTTCACCCATGAAACGATGTGTCCACCATCCTCATCCCATGTTCTAACAAGCCCTGACCCTGATCTTCCACGGAGAGATAGCACTGAAGTTCTCCACCTAAAGAACATCCTAAGCATGTATGCTATTACATGCTGTAGAAATCCTGAGATATACATTTTTGAAAATCTGAGATATAATATACTGCCTCTAATTTGATAATCACTGCATTTCTCCTCCCCCACCAAGAACAACACTTTTTAGGGGGCAGAAAACAGAGTATTATATCCTCACCACATTAATTTCTGAGGTCAAAACACACTGCAACAACATGCATTTAACAAAAGGGTTGACTGCAAAACCCTAATGGCTAATTTGTCACTTCAGCATTTCATAATAAGCATCATCAACCTCTCTCAGGATCACGAGTGAGGTTAGTACTAAGCAGCTCGGCCACATATATTTCTAATAACGTGGCACGCACAGACGCTTCCTACCTCATCAGCCATCTGTCACTTTGCTCCAAGTCAGAAAAGTAAGGAAAATTATTATGCAATATTTAAAGCCAGGAAGAGAAAAAAAAAAAAAAAAAAAAGAGAGAGAGAGAGAGAGAGAATACCCCCAGATCCCCTTCCTAAAGAGTATTTTTAAAATATTTCCACTGCTAAGAGCTGAAATCCATACATGAGGGCATAAGGTGCACAGATTTCAGCTCTGTGGGTGCAAAGCAGAGCTGATCAGCCAAGGGAACGCTCCAGTCAGCAGCTAGTGAGACCGACTGCTGACTTTGCAAACTTACAAAGAAAAAATATTGCCAGAAGAAAAGTCAGGTAAGTCTCTTGAGGCAGAGCTTTCAGATGAGGCAGGACATATAATTAATATGTAAAGATGAACAGCCCTTATTTTGGGCTCCCAGACAGTTTTGTAGGATGATACTTTCTGAAAGAAGGTTGACTAGATAAGGAAACCCACTCAAATATTCAGCCACATCCACATGCTTTTATGTTGCACACAGTAATTATCAAGAAACCAAGTGTAAAGTTGCAAAGCAACCCTCATACCTCAAAACCAGAAATCAGGATTCAATTTAAATTAAATCTGTTGACAACATAACCAAAGCCCAGGTGTTTTTGAGGCTACAAATACATAGGGCATTAAGATTTGCTACCAGTCATTCAGCAATTCCCTCATCCAAAAATTAAAGTATCAAAATAGAAAAAAAAACATAAAGCACCAACAGTTCTCCTTTCTGTATAAGTTATGAAAAAATATATAATGTTTTCAGGAAATAACTTTTTCAGGATTCAGTTAACAGGAAAAAAATACCCTTTCTAAAAACCATTTTAATCTGCAGACCCTCCTAACAATGATAATTTGCCTCAGTGCTGCACTTACTTCTCCAGGTTTTGTCCAGGAAAGAAGCAGTGTCATTGCAAAGAACTCTGTCCTTAAAAATTCAGCACATATTCAACACAACCAGTTTAGTTTCACATCATAGTTGTAACATTTAGGCACAGACTGGCCTCCTAACTCATCCACACTGCCTTTGGTGGGCCTATTTCCTCCTTATACTATTAGACGAAGAAAAAAAAAAAAAAAAAGAATCAAGAGGGAGAAGACAAGTCTGTGATCTGGCCTAAAATCCCAGAAACAGCTGTAATTAAATGGCTACTCAGTGGATCAGTCAGCACATGAGCAAAAGATGACATATTAATTAGAGAGCGCCTTTCAACTTCAATTTGTCCAGCTCCTGTGGCTGGAAAAGGCCCCTTAAGTAACAGCAATTTGTTTAAATTGTCATTATTACAATTCCAGTTAGGCGGGAGCTCCTAGAAGGCCTGTAAGACAAAAGAAAATTTGATAAATCTTGCATCAGTCATTCCTCCTTTTATATAACCTTTAATGTAGCTCCTAATTAGGCACTACTATGAGCAAAGGAATAAGAAAAGGCCTCTCTAGATGCAAGATGGTCAATGTACATATCAATGACGCCAAGTTTTCTGTCATGTTATTATATTTAAATAAGAGTGGCAGACCTTGACTGGACATACAGATGACCTCTTTTATTGGCTTCAAAATACACTTGATCACAAAATGCTTCTTCTCTCCCAAATAGAGGCTATAAAAATAAATAAATACATAAAATCAAAACTATATTTTGTTGTTGTTTCTCTTTCTTCTTCGAAGCTTATCATTTCACTTCAAGACCTGAGCCTTTTGTGCCACATGCATAGAGGACATAAAAACAACATCAAGGAACCCATTCCAGTGTAGGAAAACCTGTATTTATATTTACAAAGAACTTTATTTATTTAGAATGTTCTACCACATAAAAACCAAAGACTTATTTTTTCAGAAACTTCAAGACAAACAAATTTAATCAGAGAAGAATTCCTTTTCCCGCACCATACTGGGATTTAAATAAAAAAGCCTTTTTGAAGGAGTTTTGTATTTGTTTCATTTAATCAATTCTTTATATTTGACACCGTAGTTATCCTTTGAGTAGAACAATTAAATCATCAAGCACTTTGGGAGACTGCTTTGGACAAAAAGACTACAGTCCTGTAGCTCCAGCAAATTTATGTTATGCCATATTCTGTTTGAATATGGATACTGACCATATATGATTGCAAAGTTGCCCACAAGGCTGCCATTTCACTGGGCTATTTCCTAAACACACAATTATTTTAACAAGACTAGAACACTCTGATGCAATATATATAATAGCCTGTATTTGAGAGAAGGGATTAGGGGCATTTTTTTTTTAATTTGTGCCATTTATAACTCCACTGTGAAAGGAGATACTTTCCCATTCTCAACTGTACTTTGATGTAATTATTTACAAAATTAAGAATTGTTTTCAGCAGTTTTCCTTCTTTCTAGTGCGGCTACTTAAGTAGAAGGCTGAGTCAAGAGCAGAAAGACATTTTGATTTTTGTTTTTTTTTTTGTCCTAATCTGTAAAGTTTTCTGAGTTTTTAATCTTTTGGGGGATGGTTTTGTTTCCTAACCAACTCATGTTAAATGTACAGGAGGACAAATTGTCCTTCAAAACTTTAACAACCCAAGTGAAAAAAAACAAAGATCTTCTGAATAAAACTACACTGGAATTAAAAATGGAATGTGATATTGCAGAATCTGGGACATCCCATGTTTATATCTTCATATATATATGAAAATGGTTAAAAGAATGGGCTCCAAATAGAAACATGGGAGACCGGCTGAGCCTTGGGAGAGTGGCTACTAGTGACATGATGAACTCCGCTGACAGCTTTAGTATAATGGACTGGAAACCTTCACCCTGCAAAGGGGCCACTGAGAAGAAAAGTGGCGGAGCTCTCACCTGGCAGTGGCATAGAGAAGGAAGACAGGGGACAACCTTCCCCTGTCTTCTCCAGTGCAAGCATTGGGCAACGATCAATTAAATTAGCAAGAAATGAGTTTAAAAAAAATAATATGTACAGCTAGAGTTACAGCAAAGTTTCAAAACGATCAACAAATTCACAGTAGGAAAATGGCAAATACTAAATACAGGGAGAAAACCTATACTGAAGAAGTTGCTGAGCTACAAGCCAAAGGAGGCTCCAGGGAACCAGTTGTGTGCTCATGTTTGACATCGCGCTGCAGTCACGGAGACATGCGCTACTCCAGCTGGACCAGTATCGAACCTTTCTCATGTCCTTATCAAAACCAAAGAGAACACTAAAATGAGAAAACACCATGACTCAAAGTAAGGGTCACTCTTCTTCACTTTCCCTTAACTCCTTCCTTCACCAGAACATGTCCTGAGTAAATAAAAGTGTTCGGACTTTAGAGTAAGAGACTAGGAACAGTTTTTACTGATATCTTAGGAACTTGACAGGTAACAGGAATAAGCGCTGTTTTGGCAGGCAGTATTTACTGATTCTTTTGTTTACAGTTGCGTTCTGCTCCTTTAGACAGACTGGGCCACATAAGGCCCCTTAGTAGGAGAAGGATGTGACGTTCACAACGCAACGGGAGACTGCACCAAGGAATGGCCAATTCTCATCCATGGCAACGAGATCCCTGAGGACCAAAGAGGGAGTGTTTGCTGCCACAGACCTAGCAAGCAACCAAAACCAAGGCTGGGTGAATGAACCCACCCACCAGAACACAACAGTCAAGGAAAGATGCTCATGTAAGCCCTTTTAATTTATTTTAAATCTTCCCATATCACTTGACTTCTGTCTCAGCAGTCAATTATTCTAGTGAAAACCTGGCTGTTTTTTTTTTTTTTTCCCCTGCTCTGCAGAGCTCAGTGCTCCCCAGAGAGCATCTCTACTGAGGTCTATCTCCGGGCCCTGCCTGGCAACAGGGCCCCAGCACAGCCCTGCCCCAGAGAGGGCGGTCAAGGCAGCGATTCCCACCGGCACCCCATCCTTGCCTTGGGTCTTCAAAAAATGAAAAACATTAATACAGATATCCAAATTCCAGTAAGTAAGACCAATTTTTCATTTATGAACAAAAAATGATGATAGAACATCAAAATGAAAATAAGGTAGGGAAGAAAAACAATTTAAAAATTTACGAAGTTAATGATGAACACAAAAATTTACTATAGAATTTAGGGCTGTTTCTATCCCATGTTAAAATTTAAAAAAAAATGCCATTTTCCCTATCTTACTTTGCTACTATCAAAATATGAAGCTTTCAGAACCTGAAAAAAAATCTTTAAAATAAATAAATGAGCGTGTTTACTCCTAGTACACTGCCTAGTGCTTTAGTGCTTTAAGCCAGGGAAAGGAGGAAGGAACAGAGTAAAGATCACAGACCTTCAAAATACCCGCTGCCTATAAAATGTTCAAGGTATATGACAAAACAGTGTGTTTCTTAAAGTTCCCAATTTATTTTTATGAAAAATAAGTTGTATTCATATCCCATTATTATAAAATATGTCTTTATAGAAAAATTATTGCATTTTGTTATACCAAGTGTTCTTGGAAAAACATCCCCCTATGAGACAGGGCAAGGTCCCAGGCCAGGTTTCCATCTATGGCACGGACTCCTGAGTAAGGAGTCCTGAGGCTGAGCTTGTTCTCGGCTGCACGGATGGGCTCAGCTCAGCGCTTGCTCCTTTTCACTTCTTGGAAGAAATCAGAGCTTGCACCGAAAGCCAATCTAACATCACTCCTCCGTAAGATTACAGTGAAGTGGAGCAGAGAGCTGGGAGCTGGAGCGAAACGCAGCTAAATTTGAAGCTGGAGAATTGAAAGTGTGATATGTAGGAGAAGATGTAAGCGCAGGCAAGTCTGATGAACAGCAAGAGAGTGACAGGAGTGAAGATGAGAGCTGCAGGGAAGCAAATGCACCTTTGGGAAAGTTCTAGAGTACACAGAGTAGGAATTGCCAGATGTTACAAAGAAGCAGAGAATAAAGAGTCTGTTTGAAATAACCTGGAAGGTAAGAAAATGAAATAAATCAGTGACAAAAACTGTAAAGGAGGAATAAATACATAGCAACTAAATAGAGACAAACAGAAAATACAGGGAGTAGAAGAGCATGGTAAACCAAGGAGTTGATAACAAGCAGTTACAAGCATTCTTATTAATGTGCTCAGCACATCAAATAGAGCACTGTAAAAATTAAAAATTAGATGCCCAGCTCATAAGACTACAGTATGAGCACTAAAACTCGGCTGGGACATCTGGCAGATGACAAATAACAATGAACACATAACAGCATGTTGGAATTTTGATTTCGGTTACAGAACATTGCTTTGATCCAGGAAAGGCACTTTGTAGAAATGAGGCTACCACACTGCTTTGTGGTGGCCAGACAAGATTACGACTTCAAGCAACCGCGAGCACTACAGGCGTATTGCTTCCATGTGTGGGGAGGTGGGAGCCTAACATAAAATAAGCATAACTAAGTACGAGCTGCTACCTAATTACTCGCACACAACTCAGCTCTGACCATGACTAAATGTTTAGCATCTGATTCAGGGGAAAAAAGATTATGGAAGTCTGGAAAAAGTCTTGACGAACCATCTACCCCAGGATTACTCCAGAATTTACTATTGTAAGCAGCACTTGCTGCAGTCTGCAACACCAATTTTAGCACCTAACTATCAAAAAGATACTTGATTCTAAAATACAGTTTTATAAGGCTTAGAATGAACACAGTGTAAAATGAGGGTAAAAAATGAGGGTAAAGTGCAAAGCTGATACTAACTGACGGCTGCTTCTAAAGAACGCATTTAGGAAGAACATATTTACTGCTGCCCCTAAAATGAAGTGAGCAACAAAAATATTGACCTTCTAAGAAATTATGATGTACTTGCTTTCAACTACCCCTCTGAATTCTGACTCTATACAATTTCAAACTACCCCTCTGAATTCTAGGAATTTCAATATTCCTAGGTTGTTGAAATTCGTCAAAACAATGATTTTTAATATCTCCAGAGTATTTAATTTTGTGAATTCAAAAGGAACTCATCTCATAATTCTGCACTTATGTTGAAGCTTTTCACAGAAAACAGAGTTAAAAAAGAGTTAAATGAACAGGTAAATAGATACATAGAAGCTCAGACAATTTCAGCTCTAAGCTTATTTATATGTTGCTAGCATACTGTCTGTTTCTATAATGCTACACGGGAGAAAAAATATTTTTCCAAAGAATAAATATATATCAAATAATTAAAAACTAGATATGAAACAGCAGTAGATGCATTTTACCCACTCCATGCTTCATTAGCACCCCAGTATTATTTAAGGTTTTAAGAAATGAGTGTACTCAGTGAACTGAATCTTGGGTCTAGGCAGACAGTTCGAGTCCTGTCTACTCTTACCAGAAAGATGCCAGGAAGTGAATTTGAGGCCATACTTTTGAAATTCTAGTACTACAGAAGGTTTATTTGCATACAAATTAAAACACACGGTGACGTAGCCTCACTCTTACATTACGAATTCGTCATCTCACACTGAGATTGTTCATTGGAGACGATTTTCAATTATTTACAAGACTTGAAAAATAGTTCTACAAAAGACATATATTCTCCTAGGTGAAAAGGTTTCGCCTGACTGCTGCTTAGCTCCCATCAAATACAGAATGTAATCACTGCCAAGCTTTGTGGATCAACTAGATTATATAGCAAGATAAAATTAAAACAAAACTCCCTCTTCCCCCCATTTACACCTAAAAATATAAAGTAAACACATGCAGTTGCATTAGGAGGAAAGGCTAGGAGGGTTAGGACTGCTCGCTCAGAAATCAGAAAGCTGAGGTGAGATTCAGTGAAGATTTAAAGGCCAAATGCAGAGCTTTTGTTCGCACAACAAAAGAAAATAAAATTAAAGGTCACTTGAAACTAGGAAGAAAATTTAAAACATGTTAAAAGAAAAAAAAAAAAAGAAGTATTTCTTTACATAGTGGGTAGAAAGTCATTGGCAGTTGATCCAAGAGATACTAAGAGAAGTCTCTAACAAGTGGTCGAACTATGCCCAGAGCGTCCACACCATTGCCTGCTGATATGCCCAGATATCTGCTGCCCTCCATCCTGTTGGGAAGCAGCCCTGTTGGGCTGAGCCCTCTGTCCCACTCATCTGTCACTGAGCACCTGCAGGGCAAACTAAGTCCAGGAAGGCCAGAAGAAACAGGCCACGTTACTCTGCGGACTCAGACTCACCGTTCACTGGCCTGCAGACCTGACAGCAGGTCTACCGTGTATATGTGGGGCATGTGGATATTGAGATCTTGAGTTCTGTTACAGTTCTACCTATTACATGTTTTATAGCTTTGTCTTGTACATTGCCTGGCATTAATTGTTTAGTGCTGTCTAGCATCTATCATATGTGTAGAACTGCTTAACTCTCATACTTTCTTATAATTGACAAATGATGATCTCTCAAGTTCAGCTCATCAATCCCAACTTCTGAGGTGGTTGGTCTCCAGCTGGCCAGCACATCCAGGATCCATCACACATCCCCAGCTTGGACTCAGGCAAGGAGTCTGGAGAGAACCACATGTCCAGAAAAATGCTAATTTGAGGGAGCCACTGGCTTATCTTTACTAAAACATGTTCTTGCTACCAGAGGCAATCCTCCTGGATCACCTGGCAATCCTCCACTGATCACCTGGCAATACAACGATTTAAGGTTTAATTTCCTGTGCAGCAATAAAATTAGTTACTTTAATGGAAAAAAAAAATCTACCAGCTTTCTAACTGTAATATTTGTATATCATGCACGTAACATGGTAAATAAAGATGCCAAGTTAACAGACGGAAGGAAATAAAATTTATAACCTTAAATCCATTTCTGCTAAATTGACAAGTCCATTTCTATAAACTAGGTAATATATACAACATTCACCAAATAAAGTATTTCAGTCCCTGGACAACTTAACAGGCAGGACTATCTGCAGAAATTAGAAATACTGTTATTTTTGAAAAACTCTGCAGAGAAGAAAGTAAATCTGTAAGCCTACTTACAGCTACTATTCATACGGCACTATAGATGTAAGTCCTTAGATTTTTATGATCTCAAACTGTACTTCTCGTAAGAAATACATCAACTTCAGAACTCTAGCAAAGGAAGTAAGTCAGCTCACAAAGGTGAGATTTCCCATAATGTATAAACATACTGCAATTGTCATATATGCAGGGATTTGTAATATATTGACAATTTTCCTGTGCTTTGTATCTTCCATTTTTTTCAGCAGAAGAATAAAACTGCCTCTGAAGTGAAAAAATAAATAATTCCCTAACCACCTTGAGAAATACAATGCTGGCATGACTCATGAAAGCCAAACAAGAAGGTCTTGAAATACACACATGGACATAGGCATTAGGGAGAGGGAAAAAAAAAAAAAAAAAAAAAAAGATTATCCGTGGGAATATCTGAGGACAGAAAATTTGATGCAATGTCATGATACCAATGCAAAACTACTCTGTATGTTAAGTCTTAGAAATTTCTTAAATGAATGCGGAAACATCTCACGAAGTTTGTCCCTAGAACGGAGAACGGTAGTTTTTGCACATGAACAGGAAAGAGATAGGGGCCATAGCCAGTCTGCATCCCATATCAATCCACTATCAATTACAGATCATTAAAGAGAAATAAGAAATTCGGATGAATGATGGTGTCCCAAAGAAGAGAGTCTGGAAACTGTCAGGGCAGATGATGAACTGGTACAGAATCAAACTTTTAAATTTCATCTTCCTGCACATACAGACACACACTATATTTCTAATAACACATATTTTATTTTCAGCTATGAGGATTTTCTATCCAGAAACCACCTTAACAAGCTTCAACTATGTTCACAAATGAAAAATCAAGCACCTTTAATAAAAACATTTCTTAAAAAAGTAAAATACTAGTCCCATCCTATCTTATACTTCCTAAAATTCAAGTTCCTGGCAGCCTTTGAGAGCCCCATCTACTAGTGCTGCAGAGGACAGCAAGCAGAAGGTAGCAGCCAAGGCAGCTGAGGCGCAGAGAACAGCATTTTTTTTATTTACTTATTTATTTATTGCAGTGTTTTGGAAAATAGTTATATATCAAAGACATATGAGCCAGGCCTAAGGAATAAAGTTATTTCTTTCAGTTTGGAAGAAAGCAAGGACTCAACACTACTGTTGTACAGACAAAGTTGGGTGGCAATCAGTATTTGTCTTCCTGAACTTAGACAAGTCTTCCACATTCAAACGAAAATGCAGCTGCAGTTGAGGTCAAAAGAGGAGAAAAAAAACAGAGCTCAAGCAGTACAGCTGGCTGGGAAACTAAATCAAGACAATAAATAATATCTGTGCCTGAGGGAGCTCAAGTAGCTTATAAAGTAGTTCTAAATTCTTACCCATATAATTGATAGAAATGTTAGATAATGGTAAAGGGCAAACTGCTCTCATGTAATCCTTTGTATTAGGAAAAAGAAGAGCAGTGAAACCCCCGAAACAGCAAAGCAGCCTAAACGCAAGTGATTTGTGCCCTTTTGGACAGTTGGCCCAACCCGCCTGACTCGCAGGTGCCAGCAGCAGCAGGGTGTCAAACCACCATACCAAATAGGCACATCAATACAACACATTATTCCTAAAATGCACTAGATTTCTTAGGCAAATTCAGGGTTCTGAAGAGTTGGCTAACAAAGGGTAGTAGGATTATTCCTTGGTTGGTCCTGTTGAAGAGCATGGAAATTGGTCAGTAAAATGTTTGGTCACCTTTTTCACTCTATTATGTAAAGCACAAAGCATACAGATATCCTCATGTTTCGTGAGGGAACAAAACTGGAGAAAAATTAACTATCCCTCTTCATGTACGAGAGGCTTTTCTTGTGAATAGTAAAACAGAAACTTTAATTTTAGAGTTCAAGCACCTTAGCCAATATCATTATAGGTACTTTTCATATAATTAGCTAGACCTAGATTTTACAAAGTTGTGGCTCAAGTTTCTTACAAGGTTCCAGGAGGACTAATCCATTTCAAGTTTGGCCATCTAAGCTCAATGCAAGCTTGGCATCTACAGGATCAAAAGAAAAGACGAAAGATTCATCTTTTCTACTTTTTCTGCCTCTCAAAAATAAGCATTTTGCATTACCCAATGCACTTTGATTTTGCTGCCTGTTTAAATATAGGGAGAAGCACTTCTGCTATTAACTGATTGATTTTAAATGTTTATAAAACAGGAGCATACATGGATCTTAAACATAAAACATTTGAAAGCTAAAAAAATTAAAAGAACGCCCACAGAATGCATATGGCATGTTTAAGATTCCAGGATATATCAAACAAGCATAAACAGCGTAAATGCTATTGCTTAGGGCACCATGTGATAGTTAAAATAATACTTCCAATGAAACTGTTGAGAAAGCCAAAATACTGTAATGTATTATTTGTTTGTTTTTCTGTTCTAAGCAGTTAAAAAGATCACTTTTGTAAGATAACTGTTTTTTCTTCAGCTTCTGAGTGGTCCATACAAGCAGCATCCCCTGTATGCGAGAGCCAAGAACAGGGCAATATGATCAGTGTCATATTTGACTATTATGCATTACTTTTGTGGAGGGAACTTACTTCAGAGAATTTATTAATTTAGAACAGTGGCAGCCACTGCAGTACAATAAGCTACAGTACACGTTTTTACAATGCTTATTATACAAGCAATATCAAAATCCCTCACTTAATTAGGATTGTCAGTCTGTGCTCTCTCAGAGGGGAACAGCTGCACAGAAAGGCTGATAATTCTTATAGCCTACAGACATAATATACAAAAGTTCTGACTATTCACCCAATGATTACTTACCCAATAAATGAATTCTAACAAAAAAATGCACTGCACTGCATAAACATAGTCTAAGAGAATTTTAAGATTAGAACAACAGAAGTTACCCAAGTTCATTAAAAAACAGTGTGTAAAAAATGCTGACTCACACCTATTGTTATTGGAAATTACACAGGCATGTGTTAATCAAGCCTACTACTCTTCAAAAGACACAAACTCTTGTAATCAGGCTCAAACGAGAACAATTCAAGATTTATAAAACAACCTATTAAACATGAATATTGACATCATATAAACAATTCTTGGAAGTTTGTTATGCCAGCTAGAATTTGGACTTCCTGTATATTCTTATATTGAAAAAGCAGTCATATTAAAAAAGATTTTGGTTCCTAGCTATCACGCCATTTCTGTTGAGGATATTGATCATTATGTTACCACTTGTGACATTCAAATAAGCGTTGACAATATAAACTCCATAAGTTATCACTGCACCTCTGTCTCAGTTTACTTTTCTCAAAAAGGACATTCATTCCAGTTGAGCCGTCTGTGCCTGCAGCAGAGAGGAGAGGAGAGAGGACCCAGGAGCTCCTACCCGCCCTCTCAGATGCACCAACCTGCCGAGAGCCCTCGGAGCTGGTTGGTTTTGCAGGGGCAGCAAAGCCCAGCAAACAGCAGGAGATGGGCTATAAAAGTTTTTTTTTTTGCCAAGTTTCCCAACAAAAAAATATGTTTTCCTATATTGAACTTTTAATCAAATCAACCAGATTTTCAGTTATAAAAGCAGATGTACAAAAGAGATTTTTGTTGCCTTTTGAAAAGTCACTGAAACCCATTCATTCATTCTCTGATAAATTACAGAAATCTGTTACTGTTCTCCCCCCTTTTATTTTTTTTTCCCTTAATTAAATATAAAAAATGGTCTCATTTCGTTTGTTTGCTCTCATTGAGCTGCATTTTAATGGAATGAAAGACATTTTACACAACCACTGGTAGCACTGATGTGCCTGAACTAAGTTAACTCAATGGCAGGAAGATTTGTTAAAAATATCAACCATAACTGATTGTTATTGAGAGTTTCAAAGCGAGACTATGGTCCATTCCAGAAGAGTAGTTCAAATATTTACTCACAGAGTACTAACTTCGTGTGAGACTTTTTAAGAGGGAGAGTATTAGAATATATTCCTGGCAAGGAGAAAAAAAAACAGCAAAAAAAAAAAAAAAAGAGGAATATTTCTAAAACGAGAACTAAAGCAAATCAAAATTCTGGAAGCTAAATGAATAACAAAAATATTTTTAACTCTGTAGGGGTGTATGACCCCATTTTTAAATCTAATCTATTACTGTGACATTACACCACAAAAAGACAATCTACTTAAAAGCAAATCTTGCAAAAGCGAAGTTGGTTGCTTCCATCAGACAATGCTGCCTTCACCAACCAGCATTTAAGTGTGCTCAGTGGCTGCTTTACAACTTTAAAAGAACTGTGGCAACCAGAGTAAGTTTAGGAAGAACACGGGAGAAAGAAAAAGGTACTGGAGAAATTAATGACAGTTCTGGAAAAGATGCAATCAATATAGTCCAGAAAAGAGATTAAATCTACTTATCTTTAACTAATGAGTTTTTAGAGTAAGACCACACCTCACTAGTACATTAACTCAAATACAGACTTTCAGAAAAAAATATACTAGCATATTTATTCACATTTCCAAATGCGAAAGTGACAGTTATTTTGCTGCTACTGAAATTCAGTTTGCAATTCCTTCCGATTTTTTTTTTCATTTGATGATAAACCCTACATTTGTTACAGTAATAGAATCAAGATGACACTAGGCTTTGGATCACTTTATCAAGGAGGAGATTCAACAGTTCTGCAAGAGAAAGACAGCATGTGCTTCCCAAAATTGGATATTTCTTCTACAAACTGCAGTAGAATAAAATGCAGACCTCTGCAGGCTCAGCTCTGCATGCCACAAAGCCTGCATACACCTGCAAGGAGGGTCATACACAATTACCAGATTCTCACTATCCATGCACTCCATGAGGCAATACACAAATCTGAATGCAATTATAGAAAAGCATTCAGCCTAAAATACTGGTGTTACAAATGCTGGCATTCTCTTGACAGCAAACAAGTCATAATTTTTGACCTGCAACTTGACAAGAATACGAAAAACAAGCAGATGGCAGACTCTAAATTAACATCTGGAATTTACTCCCAGGAAAAAAATGCATTGAAAGTATTTTTGTAACTTAGTGCCAAGTGCAGCATTAGTTTTAATGACATAGAATACCAGGTACCTTTCTGCAGAGTCTGTCATTTGTATTATGCCACTTCTTCAGGAAAGTCAAATTATCAAATTATATTTGCTGCTAAAGTTAAATTTTCTTCAACTGTGATAAAAGAACCAGTACAACAGCCCTTTTTTTCCTTTGGCTTTAGAGTTCTCATCTGTGAGGGAACATAATTGGTTCAGAAATTTAAACCTTGAAGTATTTAGCATATAATATGAAAAGGGAAGCAATTTGTACTACTTTTTTATGCTTTAAACTGATTGGGCAACTTCAAGAACAACCTAGTTTTGGTTAAATTATGCATTTAAATCCACTTACAAATTGGTAGCCTTTATTCCTGCAGGATATATTCTGTGATACATTTTCAATACCTATATGCTGCTCTCTAAATTATTTTCTTTGCAATGAAATAAAGATTTTATTCTACCAGGTATTGTTTCTTACTTGCTGGTAAGATCACTAAGCTTAATCCAAGCCTTAATTACCTTTAGAAAAAAAAAATGAAGTATTTAATACTGAGACCTGGGACATAATCACCATCTTCATTAATTTCTTCCAATTCTGGTGTTTTACCATCCAACACTTGTCTTGGAAACCGTTCAAAATTTCCTGAGACTTGCTTAAGTTGTGAGCACAAAGCTGGCCTAAAATGCCTAGAAGCATTTCTCTGATTTAGCCGCTGCATGACCAATATTTGCAGATGCATCAGCAAAAGAAACCTGAAACATCAAGTTGCTTAACTGAGTAATAGTTTTATCATATTTTAATCACACTCTCTTTATTCCAATCTAACAATGCTCTTTTCTATCAACTGCCTGATAAAACCTAAGGATGGGGGAGGCAGGTGGTAGCTGCTGCTGTGCTCTGCACCATCTTCCCTTGCAGAGCATTGGGAGGCAAGTTGAATTGCCACAAGCTTTCCCAAGGCGTTGACGCAGTCCCTGTTGGGAGCAGTTCACTGAAGTAAGCTTTCCTCAGTAGAACTGAGAAAGCTGAATTTTACATCGTGTTTGCCATTCAGGGAAGAAAAAAATATTTATCGTCTCAAATCCTCTTTTGCAGCCAGGTCATACACAAACTCCTTGAGCTTAAGTAACCGAGTATAGAGATCCTGGGAGTCTTTTATGCTAAAAAATAAATAATAATTATTACATAAAAAAAACACACTAAAATGTTTTGTATAAAAAGCTGCATGAAAAAAAGCTACAGCTGTCGTGTGACACTCGGAAGGTGACAAGTGTTAGAATCAGAACTGTACACACCAACTTTCTCAGAAAAGTGAACTAAAGGCTACATACTTTACAGATTAAAAGTCATTATCCCTAGTTAGATAATTACCTTGCACTAAACAGTTGTCATCCCTGCCTACAGTCAATGGAGAAATGTAATTCCAAAAGAGAATTTACCTTAGTTTGGAGATACCTATTTTAGGTAGGACAGTTCAAAATTCTCCACTGGAGATGCTCTCACAGTCCACTATCTAGCGAAGGAATTTGGAGGATTAATTCAGGTAACTGAAATTGAGAGGCTAATTCCACCTGTATTATTTAGTCTGCAGAAGAAACACATTACTGCAGAGAAAAAAAAGTCATAGCTGCCTTAGCTCATTTAAATAAAAGAAGACATGTAAATGTGAAATTGAGAATCATCTTTTTTACAGGCAGCCTTTCAAATCAGACAGCTGAGATTGAGCCACTGTGTTTAATTCAAAAATGTCGTATGAGAAGCAACAGTGCAGACTATGCAAGTGTAAACAGAGCTAATAAAATAGTGTCTTCACCTAGCACTCCTTCCAACTTAAGTGCTTTCAGATTACTTGCTGAACTGACCATTGTGTAATTACATTACTATATTAAATCTGAGAACTACAAGCCCATAGGACCATGTAAAAAGTAAAGCAAAAAAAAAAAAAAAATCCATTCTATTACTTATGACAGTAAAATTAGCTTATTAAAGCTAAAGCTATGAGTGCGGTACATCTTGTATGAATTTCATTGATATTACTGGATATAATTTGCATCTCACTTAAAGGAGTAATAACTATTTGTTTTTGTTTTTTTCTCCTTCTGTCATCAGGCCATTTACCCCAATTTTGATTTTGGGGATTTCTAAACAAAGATCTGTTCTCTCGACTATTTAAAACAAGCTTCCTGGGAAAAGTTACTTGCTACTCTATGTGCAGTGCATTTCTTAACACTCCCCCTTAACCCTCACCTCCCCATTTTTTATTTTTAAATAGACGAATCTTCCAGTGATGGAAACAAGCGAGTCCAAGAGAGCGTAAGCAGACAGCACACCGAGGCACAAACCATCTCCAGGAAATGCTGGAGAGGGAACACACCTTACCTTACTATTGAAAATTTACTAATCTTCAGTGACCTATTTTTCTCAGGGATTCCTAATGTAAAACAAAAACAAAAAAAATCTCATTATTGAGATATCCTGCTCAGATTCCCAGAGCAGGACTTGAACCCGTAGTTCCAGAACCACTGAAAGAACTTTGAAGTTACTAGTACAACTTCTATAAATGAATAAATAAAAAGAAAACCCAAGCAGCATTCAGAAATATGGTTATACTTGCAAACAGAAACTGTGAGTTTATTAAAAATAAATTGCTTCCAAGACATTAACAGTCTGTGTACTCTGTCATGCATTAAGTTTTCAATCCCTTTTTATTTGTGTCAGTGATATGAATTGTTTATAATATTCACTGATTAAAGATATGAGAAAGCAATAAAACAAGCAGTATGAAAAACAAGTCCATTATTTAAACCTAATGTTTAATTTTGTTTTGCATCAATATTCGACAATATCAATTGGATGCAAATAGTTTTTGTACAAGCTATCTAAATAGTAAGAACAAAAAATTAACTTGACCAACCGCAGAAATCACACACAGAAACTAAAGAGTGCAGCGACTACATTAAAAGACATAAAACATTTTTAAAGCATCCTTAGTATCCTTAGTATTAAAAAGTTACCTACTCCTGAAAACTACAAAAATATACAACTAAAGTTGCAAAACGTAACAGAGAAGGATGAAGTCTGAAACACCTCCTGGCACTTCCAAAGGGAGGGGGAAGGAAGGAAGGACAGAGGGAAGGATGGACGGAAAGCTCAGAGAGGTGCATTGCTGTGTTTCAGTAGGGAGAGACCTGCTACAGATATAATACACAGAGCAGTTTACTTAAATATATCTCTAGGTACGTTTAAATCTGACTCAGTGGAACTAAAGCAGCAGAAGCACCCTTAGATTTAAGGGCTCCAGATCACAAATCTTCTCTGTTAGGTCTCTCCAGGCTTGAATATCTGAATTTTTTTAAACAAAAATATAGTAGAGAATAGGAAACTATGGATTTTAGAATAAAACTAGTTTTAAAATAGAAGAAATCCTCAGTATTGATACCTTTAGCAAATTCGAGCCATATTTTTATCCCATTAAGACAGGACTTCAGAAGAATATTTTCTATTTCTTTGAGGGTTTGGGCACTCGCAAATAATACGGCATCTTACTCTGCTAATGAAACATGTACAAACAGAATCAAATTCACTCAAAATAAAGATACAGTAGCTACATCACCCAACACTGATAAACATATGGGATATTTTTGTTTGTTTGGGAGTATTTATATAAGGACAGAAAAATGCAGGCCATTTCTGGAAAACCCTAACGTGTTACAGAATAAAAACCTTGCTGATGTATTGACATGTCATGTTTCTGCTTTTCCATCTGAATGGAAATGCTTGAGAGAGACTCTGCAACTGACCGTTGATGATGCAGCCCAAGTTTCCTCAAATCACATTGTGCCCTATTTTTTTACTTCTTTCCTCTATGCTACTACAAAAGAAAACCCCAAACTAACAGCTCTTATTTCCATTTGCATTCCTATTTACAGATAAATTCTCCTGCATTACAAGTCCTATCATAACACAGAAACAAGTTGAACTATGCTTAGACAACACTGGCAAATTCCAAGGTTGACCACTGTATCACACTCAATAACACTGCCCTTCTATCCAATTCCCAAAAAAGATTACAAAAAAACATTTGCCAGTATAAACAAGCACGTAATACTTGCCGGGGACATTTGTTTGTTTGTTTTACACAGAACTAATGCTGATGTCCTTCCAAAAGGTTAACACCAAGCATTTGTATTATTTTGTGTGAACATACTCACACATACAAATAGATATTTGTCGATATCTATTGATAAATCTAATATACATATGTGTGTGTCCGTACATATATATTAAACCATACCATCCAAATCCCAAAAGCTTCTGTGTTGATATGGAAGGTAATTACTAAAGAGGTATTTCTTTATTTCCATGCAAACTTGCCATAAATTCTCTCTCCAGATGTTGCTTTCCTCATGAGTCTCTAAAGAGCTTTTCATAAAAAAGTAAACATCTGGAAAATATTACATCAGAGACAAGTAGTTAAGATGCAACATTAATTAAATTATCAGTTGATTATAGACCTATCCCATAAATTGCTTCACTGCTGCCCTGTTTCAAGACTCATTTAATTTAAGAATCTATTGTTTCACAAGAAGTCTGGCTAGTTGCTTGGAAAGGAATACTATCACTGCTTACAATTTGCAAGTGCTAACTTGCAGTTTTGCTTCGTGAGGATGAGGTTAATAAGAATCTTGTTGAATCAACGATAGCCCATTTGGTAGTATATTAATTGATCTGGATGAAGCAGAAGTTTTCATTTGCCGTTGTTTCTTTATAACGACAGCACTTCATCGTAAGTTTTATTCTACAAATTAGCTCTGAATCTATTACTAAGAAGCACTCCAAAGTTATAAACAGGCACAGCAAATAGCTGGCTTCTCAAAGCCAAAAGATGCAAGTGCCCAAAGCCTTTAGCGCCACTTCAGAAGGAAGCTGCATGAGGGTGCCGGGTGCCTCTGCTCAGAGCTGCTTCCTAGCTTCATTTTCTTTCATATGACTTAACGTAGCTGCTCAGACTGTTTCACTCGGGAGATTACTCCAGAGTGTACCTTATTATTCAGCTGACATCTATGTTCCCTCCAATTTATTCCAATTTCCAAATCAAAACTTCTCACGAGATGCTCTTTGAAAATAAGGAGATAGGTGCCTGCGCTTCGTTGCACCTAGTCCACACCTTTGGTCTCTTCCTATCTGTCACCTGCATAACCACAAAGTTAGCAGTAAAATTGGCAGGGTGGATGCTAAACATATCTATTACAAACTGGCATAACTCAAAATAATTTGTTTATATATAGGAAATGCTTAAAATGCAAGAAGATGACAGAGGAAAAGTTAATAGAGCCAGGGCAATGTTTAGACTTAGGCTTAATGCTGATGCAGAGCACAGAACAGAGACAGTTCTGTGGCCACAGAGTCCATAAACAGCTGTCAACAGCTCAATAAAAAGCTCCTGTATCAAGGTATTTGTGTTGGAAACACTAACAAATACTTTATTAGCATGTTAATACACTTTATTAGTATATTAAAATAATTTCAAATAAAATTAAAATTCTCTCCTGAATTCAAGAGAAATTTTCAGGGTTGCACACTCTTGGTGTCACTCTTGGACACTCAAGAGGTGTCTAAGACTCTCAGGCTTTTGAAAGAACATACTCTCACCCCAGTTTACTTACCAAGAAGCATCTCTTTTATTGGTGCGGTTTTAACACAAAACAAACAGGGCCCTATGTTCAAAAACGTAGGAAATTGTAGAAAGAATGCAGTCAGCCAACATAACTTGGACTCCACAGGTCTGAACTGAGAACAACACACAACACATAAGGCATGGAAAAAAAGGTTAGGCAAAATAAAAGAAATTAAGATACAGATACAAGCAGAAGGTTTAAGGAATAGTCTTTATGCCATAAGCTATAAATATTTATTCAGTAATGAGTTTAATAAAAAATGAATAAAAATGCATGCTATTTATCCTCTTGCCTGTCAATTTCATTAGCAATTCAGGGGAAATTATTTATGCATTTTCAAATTTCTCATTTGTACTTTTGCCATAATTCAAAACACTCTTGAATTTGTTTTCTTCCAGAATGAAAAATATTGCAAATATCTGGTAATAATATTCTCATGACTAGACAAGCATTGCTATTGTAAAGCAAGTAAAAATAAGAGTATCTGCAAGGGAGAAGAGAAAATAACAACAGCAACAAAAACACTATTTGGTTTCATCTTTTTGTTAAAATACTGATGGACTTATTAGGCAATATCTTGATATCCTATTATTCCTTTCATTAGAATTCTAAGAGAATGAACTTTCCTTGTATCTTAAATTGCATTTTCTTTAAATCAGAAAAATTGAAAACAAATTTGATCAAGAAAAGGAAAGCCTTCTAAAACATACTACGTTGAGAGATGTACGTAAATTAGAGATTTAAATGTTGTTGATTTCTTGAAAGAGGACTAGGAAGTCAGGAGAAAATAAGATTTTACGAAAAGAAGATATGTATGCATGCTCACAAATCCTGTTCATTTGCATATATTAAATTTCTTATTAAATGATGTGAACTTTAAGAGAAAAAGTAATCTTCAAAGTTATAACTCCATCACTTTATTTTGATGCAATTGCATTGCTTAGTAAGAAAAGAGTTTGCACAGTCCCTGTCCAGAACAAGTGGCAAGACATAGCTCCCCAAATTACCTACAAAGAGCCAGAGACATGAGGAAGGCTGGGGTTTAAGCCAAGCTTTTTCTTCATTTTGATGCAGCAGTCTGGATGCCAGGACAACACAGAGCAGCTTTAGCACAAACAGAAAAGCTACAAGCTACAGCAGATCCTTCTGCTATTAGAGGCTTTCTTGTCTCCATTTCATTAACTTTCCTATCTGCAGGGAAGCTCCGCTTCCAAAACCCCGGCTGCCTTCCCTACTTTCAAAGAAACTCCATTAATTAGAACATTTAGCAAGGCCACAGAATTGTTCCAGGGAAATCTGCTCAACTAAATTATCATTACCAAAAAAAATGGTAATGACCTTCAGGAAAACTTTAGGAAAATCATCATTTCCATTTGTCTTTTGGAAATTATGCATAGGGAGGGAGCAGAGGATCTATCCTGAGGACTGGCACATCCAGTCAGGCTTGGATACCCAAAAGAGTCTGCAAGGTTAGAAATAACAGGGGTGTTTCAACTAACGTATTTACTCTTAAAATATTCAAGTTTGTTACGGACATGAGGATAATCACACTCCATTCCATCTTTTCTAGCAAAGGAAAAATTCAGATTAGACCTATCTCAGGTGTCTTTGTTACCATGACAATATACACACTGTTAATAGCTCTAAAACCACTAAACTGTTTATTTTATAGTTTAAACTGAAGAATTAGCTACAGAATCCATTTCTCCTACTCTTGAGTCTCAATACAGCCAAATTATGTTTGCACACTCCTAGCTGGGGAGTCGGGCACCATTCCTGTCCTCCAAGCCCTGCCGTAGCATCGTCAACAAGATACTGCAGCTGCAGGAAGCAGGCCCTGGGTTTGACCAAGCTGGCAGAAATAGAAATACAAGAAACATCTTTAAAAACTAATAATGTTGTCCTGAAATGCATGAACACTCAGTCACTGATGAAACCAACAACTTACAAATTGTGTTTTCAGCTCTCAGCACTGGCGCTCTTGTCTTTTCTGTTCAAATTTCTGTTCAGTTAAAAACATACACAACTAAACCCTTAGTCACACTAGTGAAAGTATCTGCAAAATAAAATGCCTTAGGCAAATTAAAAGGTTCCTGATGCTATGATTTTACTTTAAAGTGCTAATTTTGCTCTTAGGATTTCCACCTTCTCTGGTTTATTTTTGGTTAATATTTCAAGAAAGCCACTGGAAAGACATATCCAGTGATTTTCATCTATTAAAAAAAAAAAAAAAAAAACCTTCCACCTTCTCTCAGGTACATTCTATTTACATACTTGAATTCTTTGTTGTACATTTATCAAACAATCCACTTTGGTTTCTGTGTCAAAGATTTTAGTTTTTTAGTTTAAGTATTATTTTACAATAAATTTATTATGTGCTCACTCCCATTTTGGGCAGAAACTTGTGCAGTTATTTTATCTGTCCTGAGGATAACATCATATCCAGAGTCGAATCACAACTTTCACAGAGATTTTTTTTAAACTGAATTTCCATGCCCAGTGAAAAATATCCATGACCTAAAGTAATCAATTTGTTACAAAAGGCAGCAAAAAAGAGAACTTTGTGAACTTGTTAATTATGATGGCGACACAGTAAAAAGGCAGTTAAATCATTTTTACAAAAAAAAGAAAAAATAAAAGAAAAGGATTTTCAGCTTTTAAAGCTTGAGAGCATTCTGGAAACTAAGCTGCTTTCTCCTGGGGAATGAGTGTAGCAGCTCCTTCATGCCAGGCTGGGCAGCCAGGGAAGGAGGGGAGCTCCCAAGCAAGACAAAACCCACAAACTCTCAGGAATTCCTCCATGCCATGAAATTTATTACAAGTCACATTGATCTCGCCCCCCCTCCCCTTTTTTTTTCTCCTTCCAATTTTTAAATGAAAGGAGATAAGTCCTCCTTTGCTAGCCCCCTTTAACCATGTGTGAAACCCTGGGCAGAAGACCATAATCCACATGGGATCAGAGCTTCGGAAGAAGGATGAGTTCAAAGCTCAAACCCACCAAACCAATATTGTTTTCAGAATACAGTCCTTAAAACTATACTTTCGCTCTTTCAATCATAACAACAATTCTAGAAGGGATTTTAGTACAGTCTACTATGTCAGTACATTAGCTGTTAAGGTTATGTATTCAAAGAGTTATTGGTTTAATTCAAACACTTGCTTGCCATCTGTTACCTCCTTGTGTTTTATGCATTTTAATTATTCTGGAGACTTTCAAGATCTCCACTTCTTTAATAACCTGTCAAATTCCCCATTATCAAAACACTCAAAACAGCTTAAGTTTTGGGCAAGCGTTGCATAAGAGACAGATAATAAAGATAAAATGCCTGAGGCAGCAGTCCGGTTTCAGGATGAAGAATCTATTGGTTGTAGCCAGTAAAACACTGCTCAGTGGGTCCAAACTGCTCCGTTTCCTCCTTTTCAGCCTTTTTCCTTATCAAAGACAAAGATTTTGCCCTTACATTCCTTTTCTTTTCCCTAGGAGCACACAAGGCTGGTTCCTTTGGAGCTGCGTTTTCATAATCAGTTCTTACATGAGCAAACTGTTTATACTGAAAAAATTAAACTCCCCAAAGTTACATAATTATAAGGATGCAGATAGAACAGCTAAAGTGTGTTATATTAATAGCTAAGATAAAAGCCATCAATTTAATTTTCCAGCAGTAACTGTTCAGTAGCTGTCGAGAAAAACACATTCTAATCCTGCAGAAGAACAAAGACCAGGGTAGATCACTTCATAACGTTACAGAAACTACATTAGTTTCCGGCAGCTGAGGTTTCTGATGCAGTATGCAGAACTAAAATGTGTTTACAGGATAACAATCTTTGCACACAGAGATAAGCAGATGCACTTGCAAGAAGATCCTTTTCCAAGGATGAGCAGGTTCAGCAAAGAACTCAGAACAGCAGCTTCGGTAGAGATCAGTTCCGGCAGGATGCAAGTGGTTGTGAAACTTAAGTCAAATAGTCAGCCTAGATCCTTTCCACTAATTTCCAAGGCTGTATGTGTGTAGTTTTATAAAGGGGTCATTCTTCATTTTGTATACGTATTATAAAGACTGTAGATTATTGAATCATGACTAAATGCAGGAGCAAAAAGGTGGACAATAGTCTAGTCATTATAAGTAGAGATTCTACATTCATATATAGCACAATTATACAAGATAAACTTTCTAAAACGCTTCACTCAATGCATCCAAAGACCTTTTTCAAAAACAGTACTGAGGGTTACATCTCAGCAGATGCATCTCTTCCTTAAAAGAACGCAGAAAGTGGAGGTACTCACAATATCTAGTTTTGCCCTGGAGAGTCTAATCTCCACCCTTTTCTCTTCACAGTCAGTGGGGATTTCCCTGGAAGGGATTCAGAGCAGGTGCCTTATGTTTTATCTCATCAGAGCCTTCTGCTGGAGAAGCTCCCTCTGTGCATCCTTGCACTGACTACAGAAGAAGGAGGAAGGAGAAATAGGAAAAGCAAAATTCCTCAAACTACACTTAATGCATCCTGAATACCTTTCACCTGTGTTTTAAAACCTAACACTAAAAGCAAAATAAGCACACAGAGTTCTCCAAACACAAAAGAAGGGATCAAGAATGCCTAGGTTTATTGAAAGTAACCACCACCCCTTTTACATTCTCAGAGATTTTTGCCCTGTGAAGACATTTGATACATAGCACACTCAAGGAAGAGGCAGACAGAGACCAGCTGACACCTGGGTAAGTGCAAACACCGAGATTTAAAACTTGGTTTAATTCCATGCTATTCCCAGGAATACTTAAAAGGTCAAATTTATTCTCAGCCTTTTCATCCGACTCCCCCAAACAAAACAGCAACACAACCTGCCCACCTCTCTGCACAGGAAGGCTCTGATCCTGCTCTAGGACTATGGAAAACCACGAGCGCACCTTGACACTGAGCTGAATTGCCCAAGTCAGTTCTCACCTCTACTTTTTAGGGCTGCACCTTTTATCACCATGAGAGAGAGGAAGGAGAAGAAAAAAAAAAAAAAGTATTCATAGAATCATAGAATGCCTAAGGTTGGAAGGGACCTCTAGAGGTCATCTAGTCCAACCCCCCTGCACACGCA